>VDFB02144045.1:51303-319791 GCA_007258455.2 Sequoia sempervirens
AAGGAGGTCAACTACTGAAATGTTTTTTATAGCATTGCAGGTATTGCCAGGAAGCAAAAGGCTTGTTCCAAGAACTTGGTGTGAAGCCTTTTGTTGTAGAACTTGATGAGTTAGGTGAGTGTGAAAGCTATGTTGATTACATGGAATTTTCTTTGTTTTAATTGCTGTAGGATTATAAATAATGTTACTTAAAAGTTGGTGCTGCAAATACCTTAAGGTAGGCTGCTTCACTATTAGTTATTGGTAATCTGTGTGGGTTATTAGGTATTTTGATGCTCACTTAATTTTTCTTATTTTTGATGTGTTCTGTGTTTATCTTAGTAAGTTGTACTCTTTTTTAAAGCTAGTGGAGGTCAATTGAAAACTGATTTATCCTACATGCAAAAGACAAAAGAGCTAAAACGGAAACATTAGCTTTTAGGTGTCAGAACAGGTCATGGAAATTGGGTGGAATGATTATTTTGTACAAGTCTAACGAAGTGCTGTGACCATACTGCTCTTGAATACTTTTTAGATTGAGCTGATTCCCACATCTTCTTCTGAATGTCAAACCTATCACACAACTTAATTGAATTGTCAATTAATTTCAGCCCCCCTTAGCAACAATTTTTCACTCAAAGACCCTATCACCCTATTATATGATGCAGTCTTATTGAGCTGTGGTTACATGGAATCTTTCACACCTGGTAGGGCTGAAAAATTGCTTGGGATCAGATTGACCAAGTGCTATATGTAATTTGTCAACTGTTTGATCTGTTCTTTCGACTAAGCTTTGCCCTTTCCATTCAGTTTATTCCTTACACAAAGGGGTATCTATAACCATGTATTCTGCTGGTTGCACATCTTGAAAACTCTCATCTGGTGGAGTTTTGACTGTTTGGGAAAAAATATTGCCCTTATCTAACATGGTTTGGCTCTTTGCCCTCTTTGTTGGAGAATCCTTAAAGAGGAATGAAATTGCTTTGATGTTTAGTAGTGCCGTTTCCACCATTTTCCTCATTCCCTCTATTATTTCAACTGACCACTCTAGAGCCTGTTGTTGGTTCTCTTTCAAATTTTCCCTTTTGTGGATCTTGAAAATGCTGCCCTATAAGACAAATAATTGTTTAGCTGAATGTGGAGGAGAAGGTACCTACAAAAGTAGAATAGTGCGGGGAGTGGGGATATGAATAGTGAATTGAGAGGTGGGTGGATATGTTGGAAGTAGAGGTGAAGGTGGATGGGGAGAGGGCAAAGGAGAGGGTGAAACCCCAGATGAAGGAATAAGAGGAGAGGTACAGTTTGAAGCTGGCGACAAAGAGTTAATCTTTCTTGTTGATGTAGTAGCAATAAATTCTGATCAACTCCTTTTATGTAGTGTTTTTGGAGCATTTTGTGTAGGGGTAACAAGCCTCATCTGTGGAGGAGATTTTACCCTTTGCAATGATCTTGGTTCTTCTCTTGGGCTGTGCATCACTCTGTGCTTCTATAATAACCCTGCTAGCATGACTTTTTTCTGATTCCATTGAAAGAATATTGTGGAGTTGAAGATGGAGGCATATCATACACCTTTTTTGCTGCTTTTTGTTGATGTGGCTGAATCTTTGGGTTTTTTGGAACCCTAGAAAGATGCACCTATAATCTTCTTTTCCTTGAGCTTTGCTATTTTCATCTCTGTATCCACTTAGAAGTTATTTAAAGTGCTTTCTCACTTCTTTGCTTTAAGAAACTAATTGATGAATCAGCTCAATTTATTATTGAGAATGGAGCTTTGGCTAACCCTTTCTGATATTAAGCAGCTGATCTCACCTCTTCATTGTCCTCTACAATTTCAAGGCAATTAAATAACATATATGCTCTAATTTGAGTTAACAGTAAGGTGGCAATAATCTGTTTCTCTGACTTGCGATTCATCAGCACAATTTGCCCAAAAATATTATACTTGAGGTACATGGGTACACTTATTCAATGAAACCCCTTGGGTCAAAAGATGACCTGGCTTCAAACAGCCTTAAGGTTATAAATAGCAATCTCTCTATCAACACCTTTAGCAGCATCACTTGTATTATAGGAGTAATGACCAACAGTAATAGGCCACTATACACCCCCTTTGCGTGTGGAATGAACCATTGCCAATTTTTTGCTCAATTCTAGTAAAATAATCTTGACGTTAGACTACTTGGGCAGCATAATAGGCCTCTTGCTGTGTAATAACCACCCTAGAGTATTTTTGAAATTTTTGGTCAATAAAAAACAATAACATAAACTTGCAAAAAGAGGAATTCTTCTGTCATAAAGTCTGATACAAGAAATCAGCTTACATACATCTGCTGTTACAAAGTTTTGATGGATATTCATTCACCAAATAATGCCAGTACATGAAATAGACATACATATGAAACTCCCACATGAAATACCTTGAAAATAGAGGTGAAGATGAGTGTTACTGTTCTGATAAGTCATGTAGATGTTGTTGCAGGCTTGTTGCTCATAGTTTGTAGGTCACAGCAGCCATGAAAACTCATCAACAATACTGCCCAGCCAACAAAGAACACCTCCCAACAATAGCAATCAGTGATATATACATCTAGCACTGCAAAACAGCCCTCGTATGCAAGGACATAAAAAGTTTCAGGTCTGCTAATCAATTTTCAATCAAACCCAGCATTGGATTGGTGCTAAAAATTGGGGCGGCCAGCACTAAATCTCCAACGTCCCCTCCTAACCTTGTTTATCTAGCTAACAATTGCCTAAAAGTGGTAGCAATGCACTAGGCACCACCAAAGAGCATTTCAACCTAGAGGACTCACGCCAAAACCCTAGGTGCACTAAGTAATGGTACAGCCTCCTCTAGAAAATCTTGTAACTTGCAATAGTCTCAAAAAAATCTCCCAACAATAGCAATCAGTGATATATACATCTAGCACTGTAAAACAGCCCTAGTATGCAAGGAGATAATGAGTTTCAGGTCTGCTAATTAATTTTCAATCAAACCCTCATTGGATTGGTGCTAAGAATTGGGGCGGCCAGCACTATATCTCCAACTTCACCCTAACCTTGTTTATCTAGCCAACAATTGTCTTAAAGTGGTAGCAATGCACTAGGCGCCACCATATAGCATTTCAACCTAGAGGACTCACGCCAAAACCCCTGGTGCACTAAGTAATGGTACAGCCTCCTCTAGAAAATCTTGCAACCTGCAATAGTCTCAAAAAAACCCCTTCAAAGGAGTCACCCAACATCCATTATCACAATGAGATCAGCCTTGAATGATTTTTGACCTTGAAACCCAACTTCCCAAGCACATATGAGTGGTACGGCCAGCTAGGGCACACATCAAACCTTCATCTGTATAGCTAGAAATAAGCCAAACTGTCATGCCTCTGCCATGACCAACACTAAAATATTAAAAATATAAATATAAATATAAATATTAACAATTTAAATATTATTATAATCATCATAATATAATACTATAAATATTAAAATATATATAAAACGAATATAAAAATATATTTACAATAAATTCAATTTATAAATATAATAGTAAAATAGGAAATATATAATATATAATATATTAATATAAAATATAAAATAATATTTATTGAAAGAGAATACCATTATTAAAATAATGATTAACTGCAGCCAGCGATTCATTTAAACAGCAGCAGTTCATTTAGTAAACAGCAAAGACTAAGGGAAAGGCAGCGATTACCACTAAAAGGCAGCAACTGCATTATGAGAGGCTGCGATCCATATTAAGGAAATAATATCTCCAGACAGCGATTAGTTGTAGAGGGATGTGTCCCTACCAAGGGAAGGAATGATGAACAGCTATGTCTCTTCCCTCCCCAACGTGGAGGATATAAATGGAAGAACTCCTCAAAGGGAGGAGCATCATGGAGGAAAAATAAATAGAAATCTGGATAATGCAGCAGATTGAAAAAAATGAACAAATATATTGGATTAAATGTTATCGGCAAGAATATATTTGGGGAAGTATATATATATATATATATATTGCTTTGAATAAGAATCAATTACCCATCTTTATATTAAATTATCCTAATTATTTATAAGGTTCAATAACTGCTGCAATATCTTCTGGATATTAAAAACAGATCAAACAACAAGGAAATAGGAGGAGATCAGAAATAAATCTCTGCACTCAGCAGACAAGGGCATTAATATACTTGCATCTGTGAATATCACAATCATATGTCTTAATAGATATTGTGGTATGCTCTATCATGATTACTATATATTTATTGTTGTATTATCTCTATGAATCTGGATATATTTAGTATTTGCAATTCTCATTAAGCAACCATGAAGAGGAATGGGGGAAATACCAGTAGGGTGAGTAGATACTAGATTTCTTTCTAAGTACGCCACTCCAAGCTGGCCACTTGGAGCCAAGGGGGTGAGTGACTGTCCTTGGGCTTAGAAAGGGGAATCTACGGGCCTCCTATTGTAGCTTCTCCCAATCTTTACATGGATTGTTTGTTGATCGTAAGAGGGATGGACAAGGTAGCATGGATAGGGAAAGCAAATACAAGTGTATCCACTAAGTAGGCCACTCCATGTTGGATGACTGTGTATCCGCCACTTGGGGCCAAGAGGGATGGTATATCTGCTCTTGGGCTTAGTGTGGATAGCTTTGGGCAGACTTATCATGTTTCTCATCCAAGTCCCATTATGATCAAATTTCCAATATGCATTATTGATATTGTGTAGTTTATATAGCTTTGAAATAATTATGTATTTTTACATGGTTTAAATAGATAAGACATTTATTATATATGTTTTAACTTTTGATCATATGAATTATATTTCCAATATTATCTAACATGATTGCAAGACCTAAACTAAGATCTATCTTGCTTTAATTGGTAAGTTATAACCCTAACTACATTAAATTTGTGATTCTAGGGCAAGATTTAGGGCAATCCCAAAAGGGGACATTACACAAACTGAAAATGCTTCAAACACATAAATTTTTGAAAATCAACACTAAATCACTCCCAAAAATTTGCAAGTCACAACACTTCAAAAGTTTTCATATCTAAAACCCCAATCTGCAAACTCTATGAAGGACAATGGTGATTCCCAAGTAGAACCACTCCAAACCAGCTAGGGATTATCTTCCAAATTCTAAACCAGTGATCCAATGAGAATTTTCATCCTCAAAAGAATCAAGGCAAAACACATGAGTTCAATTTCGTAGCATTTCACTACATGTACTCTTCAACATGAACAAATGAGCCCCAACACCTCCTATTATAGCTTTTTGGAGGAAATTTGCAATTTAAAATTATAATAATTTCTTTTCCCCCAAAAATGACCTTTTTGAAATAATAATAATATTTCATGTGCAAAGGCCCTCTTAATTAGGCATCTAACTTTTAAAACAATTCATTACCTTTCCAACGAGTTATTACACTAAGTAGTCCTTTTTTATAATTTCTTAACATTAGACCACATTAGTGAAATATTAATTAATTATTCAATAACTCACCCAAGTTGTGGAAAACACTGAAACTAAGTTGGAATCAAATTCTGATCACATTGAGATGATATTGAAGATGTAGGATGATGATAGGAGCCAATCGGATGACATTAAAAATAGACGTGCTCTCCAAGAAGTTTGGAGAACATCCTAGGAGTTCGAAAACACATTTGAAAGTGTCATAGCAATCCATACTGACAACTGGGCTCATTGCTTAAAATAGAAATCTTGATTTATTGAACCTCAACCTCCAAGAACTTAGGAGTCCCCCCTTCTCTTACCAATTAACCTACGGGACTCAAGAACTTAGCTAAAAGCTCACAAATCAATTCGGCTCAAATTGGGCACATTACATGTTATATCTTTCAACCTTGATGTAAGTAAATGTTGGAAATTGTATGAACCATTCCTTATGAAAGCCACTCTACATGTGGCTTGCCCATGCATATGATCAAGTTTTCATTGACTGTATGGTTTTACCATTCTGTAATGAATAAGAGAGTTAGTGTATTGTAGATAAGGAAAATAATTATACATAAGATTAGTGGGCCCATATTCATTAGCTTTGTTTAGGGCTAGGACTATTCTCACACTTGCTAAGTTGTATACCAGATATGAAATCATATAGAACTTCCTTGTGTTAGTAACAATACACAATTGCTGATGCATGCTTTCATTGATGAGGAAAACCCAATTAATCTTATAGATTGCTCTACTAACCATGTTCATTACATAGAAATGGATGCAATGTTCTTGCCTCTAACCTTCTTGTTATCTTGTTTAACAATATGATTATGTTGGCAAGGACGTGGTAACATCTCTTCTAAGAGGTTTTGCTCATCTTGCCAACCAATGTTATGTCCCTAACCCTATAGTGTGTATTATGTTATGATTAGTTGGCTTGTGGTTACCTTAACTCTTAGATAAGTTACATAATCATTGTTGTGATCATATGTATGTATTTAGGCCATCCTAAGAGTTAAACCTAAGTATCTAAGGCGGCCTAGGTGTATCCAAGGCATAAGTATGGTATATATAGGAGGTATAGGTTTGTTATTATCATCATGTTGAGTATTGAGTTCTTATTGAAAAATATTGGAGGTATCTCCCTCAAAGTGGATTAGGAGGTTGCCCCCTCGAAGTGGCATATTATTAAGTATTTGCAACATATTTACTATTATAATTTTCTTTGTGCAAGTTATCTTATTACAAGTGGTATCAGAGCATAATCTTGGCATTGTGAAGGCAAGGCATTTTCTCAATTTTGGAGGTCATTTTGTGAAACATATATCTCTCAGATTTTGGCAAATTTTGGTTTGATTTTTAAAGGGTTTTTGGAGAACCTATTGAAGCATCTACAACCCATATTTTAGAGACATTGGAGCAGTATTAAGGGATTTATTGCCAAATTAGGGTTTACGGCAAGTTTTTTTTGGGAACACTATATTTCTCAGACTTGGGTGAAATTATTCCTGATTTTTAAAGGGATTTTTTTGGACTTCATAGAGTCAACTACATTTTAAATATTAGAGGAATTAAAGGAGAATTAAGTGACTTATTGTAAAATTAGGTTTTCCAACAAATTAGCTCTCAAGGCTGCAAAAGACCTAATTTTGGGAGATTTTTTTGGGAAATTCTAACCTAAGCTCTAGTGAGTTATATTGAATATTTTAAAGTATTTTGAGTTTATTTGTGTGATTTATTGCAAAATTAGTGTTTTGGAACTTCTTCACAACAAAAAGTAGCCATAAAAAGAAGAAAAAGAAAATGAACACGAACAAGAAGTAGGAAGTAAAAGAACAAGAGAAAGGAAAATAAAAGAAAAAGAACAAGAACAAGAAGTAGAAGAACAAGAACAAAAGATAGATAAAAAGAAAGAGAAAGAGCAAGAACAAGAGCAAGAGAAAGAAGAGATAGAACAAGAAGTAGAAGAAGAAGAAAAAGCGAAAGAAGAACAAAAGATAGATAAAAAGAAAGAGAAAGAGCAAGAGCAAGAACAAGAGCAAGAGCTAGAGCAAGATCAAGAGCAAGAGAAAGAAGAAGAGAAAGAAGAAGAAAAAGCAAAAGCATAAAAAGGAGATAAGAAGAAGAAAAATAAAAAGTTAGCATTGAGGACAATGCTTTTGTAAAGAGGGGGGAAATGTTATGCCCCTAACCCTATTGTGTGTATTATGTTATGAGTCTTTGGCTTGTGGCTACCTTAACTCTTAGATAAGTTACACAATCATTGTTATAATCATTGTGAATTGAGAGACTATAGGGAGACAAGGAATGCTGTGACTTCCAAAATATCAGAGGGACAAATTTTTTAGCTAGTTCATTTTTCTTTTGGGCTATTGCTAAAAAATACTTTGTGAATCCACATTCCCTATCTTTGTATCTCAAGAATTTACGAAATCACTATGAATAAAAATAGAGGGAGGAACACCATAATATCAATATCTCATTTTGGTAGCCTTAAGGGATATTGTTTAATCAATCATTTATAGGATCACCTCTAGGTTTTTTTTTTTTTTGGATAAACTAGCAAGTCAAAACTCTTCTCATTTACCAACTAGGGTTTTTAGATTCAAGACTCAAAAATAGAAATGGAATTTGAGTTAAAATAGCAATATTATGAAAGAGCAAGATTACCAAATCTGAAATTAGTAACACTAAGAGGAAAGAAAAATTTGGTCACAATCTTTTTTGCACAAATGCATGGACACACCTCTTTTCAATGCATTCTTTATTATTTTTTTAAAGATTTTAAGTTCCAAGTGATGAAAATGGTGAAAGATCCAATTCCTTGCATAACATTTCTTGCTATTAGCTTTTTTAATTTGTCCCTTTCAAGGCAATAGAAAATGATGGTAGAACCATTCTTCAAATTGTAAGGGAAGCTTCTTAAGATCTAACCATACCTAAAACTAGCACAAGTATGCACACTGTACAAGATTTCATGTGGTTTTGCATTAAATGTACGTATTTGACTAACTATTTTTGACCTAGGTGCAGCACCGAATAGTCAATAGTCAAGGTTTGTAGGAAGAATTTTAAATTAAGGGGGATAAACACTTGAAGCATGAACATGCACAACCTCATAGTGGTTAAAGTAGAGACCAATATTTGGTTGTAAACAAAGATATAATGTAATAATACCAACAGGTGTTGACTACTAGCTAAGTTAGATGCCAATATTCTACATCAATAGGGAATGATTAAATGAATGAAGAACAAATGTTTCCAGAAGATAAAATGTTAAAGCAATACATAAAATTATTACTTTAATTAATAATGAGCATCAATGCAAAGCTTAACAAGGTTTGTAGCAAGAATTTTAGATCAAGGGGGATAAACACTTGAAGCATGAACATGTACAACCTCATATTTCTTAAAGTAGAGACCAATATTCAGTTGTAAATGCTAAAGCAATACATAAATTATTAGTTTAATTAATAATGAGCATCAATGCAAAGCTTAACAAGGTTTGTAGCAAGAATTTTAGATCAAGGGGATAAACACTTGAAGGATGAACATGTACAACCTCATATTTCTTAAAGTAGAGGTCATGTCCCCTTCTCGCTGACATCTCTGGAGTACGTGATTGGCTCATCATAATGACCCTCGAGGGCTTCCATAGGAGTGGATAGAGGGTCACGCTGGGAGCTTGGCTCACTTCTGGTAGAGCTTGATCGCTTGGCTTTCGTCGCTCATTCGAGACTTCTAAGTAAGTTGCTATTTTAGCGCTCTTGGCAAATGGGCAAGGGGACCGCCATTTTTAGTAGTATGGATTTGGCAGTTGTTCGTAATCACTGTTCGCCTTCGTGACGATCATCATCGGATGAATAACGCAGAGAGATATTAATATTTAATTGTATTGAATTAAATATTAATTATTTGATGATTATAATATAAAGTTATAATACACTATAACTTAAGTGATTTTTATTAAGGGTCAGCCCATCATCGAAAAAGGCCAAATTGGCTTAATATATATTTAATTGTAAAAATTGCATCCGAGACTATGGAAAGATTAAAAGAATTAAAAGTCGAATATTTTAATAAACCCTATTATTGAGGAAATCGCACTTTTGAGAAATATAGTGCATTTGCATTGGGTTTTGAGCCATTATGTGATTATTGATTTTGGAAAATTGGTCAAGTTTTGTCTGAGCACAGAACCTTAGGGTTTGAGACTCGAAATTCATTGGGGAACGAGCCATCTCCATTGAAGCAGTTCAGAGGGTGTGAAATAACACCTGATCTATTGCAGCTGAGAGATTTCTTCATTCAGGAGGAATCACAAAACATCAGAGATATTTATATTCAGGGTTTTCAGAGGAGTTTTCATCCTGAAGACATTCATTCATCTAGGCGCACATATTCTGGAGATCTGGAGAGTTGTGAAGGAGCCGTACATTTATTAATTGCTGTTTCTGACCTAGCCGTACCTGTACCAGGCGTACCTTTCTGTATACTAGCCGTACCATTTAAAAGGGAGCCGTCCTTTGTTCTGGAGAAAACGCCTTTCCTTAAGGTCATCTTTCATCATTTCTGGAGGCGCCTAAGCTTTGAGATCTTATCCAGAGCACCAGACGAAAAGAGAGTAATTTATCATCTCAGCCGTACCAGCTACAGCAGTTCATTTATTACAGCCAGATTGCCAGGTTCTTAAATAATATTTCATTGCTTTTTGCTTGCATGCAACTGGATCCTATATGTATTCATCTCAGAAGAATAAATAATATATTGTCTTCAGTATTTGCCCTAAATACTATTGTTATCGGAGTAGATTTATTTTTATTTGGATTTATTTTCAATTCTTGCAAAAATCGCAATTTACCTTTATTGCACAAAAACCCAAAAACAATCAAAAAACGCAAAACACCAAAAAATTCAGTCAGATTCAGGAAACGGGGAAACAAGGGTTTCTAAGCATAGAGACCAATATTCAGTTGTAAAAAAAGATAAAAAATAATAATACCAATGGGTGTTGACTACTAGCTAAGTTAGAGACCAAAATTCTACATCAATAGGGAATTGAGTAAATGGATGATGGATGTTTCCAGAAGGTAAATTGCTAAAGCAATACATAAAATCATTACTTCAGTTAATAATGAGCATCAATACAAAGCTTAACAAGGTTACTCAATTCATTTTAACTCATGAAATTGCAAATATAGGTTTAACAATAATTGCTGAATGGTTTATGTAGTAGAAACTTTACATTCTCCATCCTTTGCTACACACCAAAACAGAATGACTTGACTTTCACTTTCGAATAGCAATCTTTGCAACATAAGTTTGGCATTTAACTCCATTGTGTGCTGAAAACCCTTATTTATACTTCTACAATTGTAGCTTCTAGGGCTGAAATAATAATAAAATAACTGCTGTTAGGCATTGCTTTAAAGCAATTCAATCTCATCCTCTTGCAAAGAGGAAACTAAACCCTTAAAATTGCCTAAAATAGAAATCTTTTCTGCTTTAAATCTGCTTATTATGATAAAAGGCTATGATTCATTGCTTTAGTGCTTTTAAAACTTTTGAATTAGGTGCCAAGTTTAGGTTTTGGATGAATTTCCATAAAAAAATGGCAGACTTTTGCAGGGTATTTCACTATTTTGTTGCTGATTATGTTACGATTTATGAAGTCTTTGCCATAGCATGTTGGAAGTTGTCACAACATGTTTAGAAGTACAATTTCTTATGTCATGATTTACTAACAACCTTGCCATATTTGTTGCTGTTTTTACCAAGGCATGCCACTTAAATATGCAAAATTCCTTCAAATGTAATTTCATAAAGCAGGAGCTAGTCTTGGCATGATTCTCTATTGGTTGAGCCATTTCAAAAAGATGTTGACACTTCATTTTACAAGTTTTAGAATTGTGAATAAACACGAGACATAAGATCAAACAATGAACAAAACACCTTCCATGCAAGAGAATTGCAAATAATGATTTGCTATATCCTCAACAAGAAAATATTTACAAAATGAACCTCAAGAGTCTTCAAGGAGATCAATAGATAATACAATGAGGGTGAGTGCTTTATAGGAGCAACCCTAAATTATAAAGGGATTAGATCATGACAAGTGTCATCATCCTATGTGATGAGACAAAATGATCTAATAAAAGCTCACTTTAGTTAACAAAAAAAAAAACACTCCTAAGTTTAGCTTAAGTACTTGAAATGAATTAGCCTAATAATCAATTAAAGATTAATTAATTATTAGTTAATGCATGACTACTCTAACACCCCCCTTTAAGATGGACTTAGGGAGTAGCTAAAAACCCTAAAAAGCTAATGCATAAAAAGAAAGGGATGCATGATGGGTCCTGAAAAGTAAGGCTTGATGAGGTATCCATGTACAAACAATCTAATCTCTCACATTTGGAGAAAAAAAAAGAAAATCTCGTGGGAAAAACTCCTCTCCAAAAGAGAGAAAGGCGAATGAAGGATTGAAAAGCTTACAAAAACTTTCCCCAAAAAGAATAGGAGCATGAAGAGCATTGTTGAATAGTGCTGAAATGAAGAACCTCCTCTAAAATAGATGATGATCATGATTAAGAAGACAAGAATCTGCGTGAGTGCCCCCAATGACACTACTTGAATCGGATGGAAAACAAAGGAAAGCATTTGGCAATCGAAGATATAGATGGCACTTGAATCTGCATGAGTGATCCCAATGACACTACTCAACATGCAAGATACAAGTCGAAAATACAAGTACCAAAAGTTTGAAGAAAACCAATCAAGTGAAAATGGAAGGTTCCCTCCAGAAACATGAATCCAAGAGTGTCCATATGGTAGATGCTCCATCTCATCGAAATGCATGGGTAACTAGGCACTATATCCCCTTAGTACATAGGAACAAAAACTAGATACATCGATCACTCCAACACGAAACCAAGGAAGCATTAGCACCAATAGTAGAACCCCCCATAATGTAGAAAGGGAGAGCCAAGACATGTCAACTAAAACTGCGTGTCACCAAGAAGTACATGTAGGAGAACAAAGAACATTTGAATGTGCAACTAAAAGTACCTGCAAATAAAAAGGGTGTGCAAACAAGGCACACACGCATGAGGCAAAAATCATTGGGATTCAATGTTGTTGTGGAAGGAACACTCACTTGACAAAGGTGTGATGGAAAAATAAAGGCACTCACAACCCACCCATGGCACTTTATATCATAGTGTGAGTATAAAAGACACACAGGATGTGCGAAATCCCCAAAAAACATACACCAAAGTGGCACTTTATCTCAGTGCATCTACAAAAAAGAAATTTCATACAAAAGATGCTCAAAATGACCAAATAGGACAGAAAGCTGGAAATACATTTAGAACAACCTAAAACAAGTAATCTCACACAAACATAAAGTTTCCAAGAGTTGAAATGTCGAAGTAATTCACCAAAATGTGAAAACACAAAAAATTGAATAAAATATATTGTGAGAGAAATTTGGGAGAAGTGCATTGAAGGCTGTGAAGAGCTTTGAAAGACCACCCCAATGTTGTTGGAATTGCAAAAAACGGAGAAACGAGTGAAAAGTTGTGAGCTCGGGAGTGAATGTAGTGTTCCACCACTTTGCTGATTTGTTTTCACTGTGTTTTGTAGGTCTGATTTTTTGTTTTAGGTTTGTATTTTTTTTTTTTTTTCCTGTTTTCGAGTTTGATGCCAATAATACTAAAGTACCAATAAGCATATACATAAAGTTGAGACTTCTAATAAACTAATCTACTGAGATAATTCGAGGAATTACTCAATTTAATAGCCAAATCTGCTTTCTTCATTACATAATGGATTACATAAGATAGATAACTTATATCAGATTCAAAACAAGATACATCTTATACCATAGTTTTTACTTACAGCCATACAACATTGTGAATAGTGATTTGCTACAGTACCAAACCCCAATGAAGTGCACAATACTCTTGAAAGACGAGCTCCTCCCACCCAAATCCAGCATGGGAAGCTTTCTAGGGCAAGGGCACCCCCTTTAGGAATGATAACAGCTTCTTAGAAGAGGCGTTTTGTTTTCCTCTTGCTGGTTAAACCCTCAAGAGAGGGACGGCTGGCTGTAGCTTCTACAAACAGTCCAAAAATCCTTCAAAATGCAAGCAACTCCTGTGTAAATGGAAATGAAGTCTATGGCAGCAAAAACCCACTTAGAAATTAGCTTGTTTAACCTGCAAACAGCTCCTTGTGTCACCCAATGTTGCATTCAAAAACTGTCCAGCAACCTTAAGGTGGTGTTTCACAACCTCAAGTTGCTCATAAACGAAAATCAAGCCCCTTCCAAGCTCACCCACGGCAGAAATCAGGAAACCCTAGTCTCCCTCTCCCTCCAAACCCTAACTTCCAAGTCAATGAAGCAAAATAACCACATGCATGAAGAGGAATGAACTTCTCTTGATATTTATAATTTTATATTGAAAACACTATTCATAAAAGTGAGCACTATTCACTTAAGTTATAACTTTTTCACTTTAGGAATGAATAGTAACTGAAAATAAAAACACATGGTCCCTAGGCCAAGGATGGTGAAATAAAAGGTGAGTATCATAAATTTAAGTACAAGTATCATGTCAAACGCCAAAATTTACCCTACCACCATACTCCGAAGAACAACACTGCAATTTGATGACCAAGTGACCGTCCAATAGACCCTTTATCTAGGATCATTAGCCTACAAGGATCAATGTGATAGGCTAATCCAATGATGTACATGTGTCTAATTAGAAGGGGACATCACAGTCCTCCCTCCCTGAAATTGCTTGTCCCTAAGCAATCTCAACTCTGGATGCTGTAAAATGTCCTCGCTCTCCCATGCAGCCTCCTCTACCGGAAAGTCCTTCCATTTAATTAGATATCCCCTGATGACCCGTCTCCGCAACTATCTCTCTCTGACATCTAAGATGGCCTCAGGTACCAGAATTAATTTCCCCCCATCATCCAGGAGTGGTAAAGCTGTGAAAGGAACAACACGATGTCCTAATGCCTTGTTGAGGCGTGACACATGAAATACATTGTGTACCTTGCTATTTGTCGATAAATCCAACTCATAAGCCACCTCTCCTACCCGTTTGATGATCCTGAAGGGTCCATAGTACCGCGGTTTGAGTTTCTCCGCACCACTCTTCCTAAGAGTAGATTGGCGATAGGGCTACAACATCAAATACACCATATTCCCAACCTCAAAAGAACGCTCAACTCTCCTTTGGTCCGCATACTGCTTTTGCTGATTCTGTGCCTTCTGAATGTTCTCATGGAGAGCTTGCATAATATCCTAGTTCTTGTAAGAGACCGGGTGTCTCTCAACCCCGACTGATATTAAGAATGCAATTGGTTTTTTTTGTAGTTGCTGGTTTTTTGAGTGTTTTGTTTTTTTTTGTAGTTTTTGCAATATATTGAAAGGATGCGATTTTGCATGAAAGAGATTCTAGAATATATAGAAAAATAAAGAATACAGATTCTTGAGCAAATTGACTTCTAAACTGATTGCAATGATTTTTATTGGCTTTTTGAATGTTTACAACATTGGAATGATAACATGCAATCAAAAAGGCAACGCTAATTAATTTCAAAACCTGGTTTATTCGCAGCCATGAGATAAATAGATGAAAAGGCTCGATCTATTTGTGAATCAATGATTTCCCAGCCAAAGATGGACGCCAAATGCTTGAGATTGATATACGCCCAAAGTAGAAGTAGAATCGCCTGAAAAAGCAAGGCGTTTTTGTCCAAAAGAAGGAAGACGTCTTCCCAGCTGTGGTATGGCCTGACAGCAGCAATAAAGATAGCGGTACACTTCTTGAAATTTGTGCTAGATGATAGATTTGACCAGCCGCCCAAGGAAATCCCTTCTCTGATGAAAGTCAACCCAAACTCTGAATATAAATTCCAAAATATGCTCAATTGTGACTCCTGTGTGAAGCCACTCTATTGACAAGCTTCAACTGGTATCTCACAGTCTCAGTATGTCTGATTCTGAAGAGGGAATGTTTTCCAAAACCCAATGATTTGCAAAAACCCTTGTTTCACAAACCCCAATACTCTCATAGAGAAAAATAGACAAATTAGAATAATCATAACATAATGAGTTCGATTTGTCGTTGTGAGATATATATCTTCTCTCAAGAAGTCGACCCAAAAAAGCAAGTGAATGAGCATTTAAAATATTATAAAATTCGCCCTTCAAACTTAGGAGAAATAATTAAAATATGGCGTCCCTTTTTAATAAATGATTATTGAATAAATAAGTCATCAATAATCGCCCTTTTAATATAAAGTATTAAATACTTTATATTATTCCATTGATATTTTAATATTTAATTAATTGACTTTATATTATAAAGTCACAACTTAAATATTTCTCCCAATATCATTAAATGCTTTGATATTCACTATCTGTTCTCCAAACTGTCAAACTGGGTCGAAACTGAACTGACGAACTGAACCAGGTGCCCTGCTAGAAATAGCAACTCCTGCCCGCCTGACTTACTATAAATAGTAAGTGCTTGAAACTAACTCTATAAGTCCCCGCCAAGGCCCAAAACCTGAATCAACTGATGGAGTAGTGTCCCCAAACACTGGATAACTGCCAAAATGACCCTCTAAACACATCTGTCAGCCTACGAGGATCTGAATGATAGGCTAACCCCCTGAATCGACTGTACTGCCTAGGAAGGGGACATTACAGTCCGCCCTCCCTAAAATTGCTTGTCCTCAAGCAATCTCAGCTTTGGATGCTATAAAATCTCCTTTGACTCCCATGTAGCATCCTCAACCGACAAGTCTCCCCATTTAATCAAATACTCTCTGATAACCCGCCTCCGAAGATGTCTCTCTCTAACATCGAGGATGGCCTCAGGCACTAATATCAACTTCCCCTCGTCATCAAGGGGTGGCAGTACTGGAGAGGAAATCACATGCTGACCCAACGCCTTCTTCAGGTGAGAAACGTGAAACACATTGTGAACCCTGCTATCCGTTGGTAATTCCAACTCATATGCAACCTCACCCACTCGTCTGATGACTCGAAATGGACCATAGTAACGAGGTTTCAACTTCTCTGCACCACTCTTCCGCAGAGTAGACTGACGGTAAGGCTGTAACATGAGATACACCATGTCACCCACTGCAAAGGAACACTCAACCCTTTTTTGATCAGCATACTGCTTCTGCTAATTCTGTGCCCGCTGAATATTGTCTCTGAGAGACCTCAAAAGATCCTACTGATACTGCATCATAACACTTGCGCTAGGCACTTTGCTATCACTCAACACCAAATCCAAAAGGTTGGGCGCCTCATACCTGTATAATGCCATAAAGGGCATCATCTGTATAGTCATGTGGTGAGTAGAGTTATAACAATACTCACAAAGGTATATCCACTTCACCCACGCTCTCTGTTGTCCAGCTATATAATTGTGCAGATATCCTTCCATCCATTTATTGACAATTTCCGTTTGCCCATCTGTCTGTGGATGGTAGCTGGTACTAGGTGTCAGTTTGGTTCCACAAAGTCTGAACAACTCCTGCCAAAAGTTGCTCATGAACCGACTGTCTCTATCGCTGACTATAGTCTGAGGCAAACCACGTAAACCTGAATACCTCTCTGAAGAAGAGCTTTGTAGTCTGCGATGCTGTGAATGTAGTGGTGATCGGAAAGAAGTGTGCATATTTTGTCAACCGATCTACAACCACATAAATACAATCTTTACCTTGAGCTTTTGTCAAGCTCGTGATGAAATCCATTGATAAACATTCCCACTTCTTGTCAGGTATCGGAAGTGGCTGCAACAATCCAGTAGGATATGCGTGTTCCTGTTTGTTCTGCTGGCAAACAAAACACTCTCGAACATACCGAAGAACATTAGTCTTTAGCCCTTTCCAAGTAAACTGTTCCCGTACCAGCTTATATGTTTTGAAATAATCAGGATGGCCTGCCATAGGAAGATCATGAAAGGCTCTCAGAACTGTATCCTTCAACTTTGAATCAGGAACCAGAAAAATCCGCCCCTTGTAAATGATCAAGTCATTCACAACGGTGTACCTACTATCCTGCTCTGTTCCCATCAACTATGCTAGAAGCCCATTGGTTCTTAGCATACTCTGCAATAATCTGGTGCCTCCAATCCTCGGAGATTTGTGCCATAGCAGTCAATTGAGGTTTGTGAGACAAAGCGTCAACTACAACATTCTGCTTCCCCTTAATAAAGGTGATGTCAAAATCATATGATTGCTGTTTGCTGACCCACTTTTGTTGTCTTTCATTTAGGTCCCGCTGTCCAAGGAAGTGTTTCAGGCTGTTATGATCTATGTGCACATTGAATTTGCTGCCCACCAAGTATTGCCTAAACTTAGCCAAAGCATGCATAATGGCTAACATCTCCTTGTCATAGATGCTATAAAATCTCTCGGGACCCCTCAACTTCCTACTCTCAAAAGCAATAGGGTGTCTCTCCTGCATCAAAACGACACCAATGCCCTCTCCTGAGGCATCACAATACAAATCAAATGACTTCGTAAAGTTTGGTAATGCTAACACTGGACATGAAGTCATAATCACCTTAAACCTGTCGAAGCACTCCTGAGCCTGCAGTGACCAAACAAATGCCCCTTTCTTTGTGAAATTAGTAAGGGGTGCGGCGTGTCGTGAGAACCCACTAACAAATTGTCTATAGAAAGCACACAACCCAATGAATCCTCTGAGCTGGGTAAGGTTCTCTGGTACTGGCCACTCTACTATAGCTCAAACCTTCTTAGGGTCCATGCTGACTCCCTTGGAACTGATGATGTGCCCAAGATATAATAACTCAGCCATGCCTAGCTCACACTTGGACTCCTTGGCGTACAAGGACTCCTCTGCCAAGATGGTAAGGACTGTATCTAAGTGAGCTATATGCTCCTCCCATGATTGATTGTCAATTAGAATATCATCGAAGAAGACCAACACATCTCCGTAGCTGAGAACTGAAGACCCTGTTCATTGTAGCTTGAAAGGTAGTAGGGGCATTGGTTAGACCGAAAGGCATAACCAAGAACTCGAAGTGACCGCAATGGCATTTGAAAGCGGTTTTCTCTATGTCCTGCTCCCTCATCCGAATCTGATGGTACCCGGATCTCAAGTCAATCTTCGTGAAGAAGATAGCACCGTGCAACTCATCGATGTGAGGTATAGGGTACCTGTTCTTGATTGTTTTCTTATTGAGTTGGCGGTACTCTATACACATCCGAAGTGATCCATCCTTTTTCTTCACCACTACCACTGATGAAACAAAAGTTGACTTGCTAGGTCTGATATGCCCCATAGCCAACAACTCACTGATTTTTTTCTCTATCTCATTCTTGAGGCGTTTCGGATGTCTATAGGGTGTGATCATAATGGTCTTTGCGCCCTCCTCCAACTCGATAATATGCTCGATGCCCCTGTCCGGAGGTCTGCCAGGTGGAATGTCACTAAACACTTTAGAGTGTTTAGTCCTCAGTATTTGAATGTCTGGATGGTACTCAACCTTCTATTGCTCCTGCTGTGCTGGTAACAACATACACTCTGCAGCCCAATCTACCATATCATGACAAATGAGTCTCTCCATCCGTCTGAAAGATACCACTCTCAGATTACTCTCTCTAATGGCTTTTATGACATGTGGTTTCCCGTTTACCTTGAACTTCATTTCCATGTTCCGAAGATTGAGTGTGAACTCAACCAAATCGTGAAGCCATGCCATCCCAAGTACCACATCAGTATCTCCCATATTAACAACGTAGAATTCAGCCTTGAACTCATAGTTGTTAAGCCGCATCAGAAGATCTGTTATCCTTCTATCACACTTGAGGGTGTACCGATCAGCCACCTTGACTCAAATACCCTCAAACTCCTCTGTCTGTATGCCTCGTCTCTCTACCAACCATGCATCTATAAAGTTATGAGTAGCACCAGTGTCAAGTAGAGTGATCACTTTCTGACCTGCTAGGAGCCCACGTAGCCTAAAAGACCCATCTCTTTGTAGACTAGTCAAATGTGCCTCCTATAACTTGCTCCCTCATTTTCACTATCATTTTTCAGACCTTTCATCATCTGAATGTTCTGAATCAGCTTGCTGGTCTGACATATCAGATTGCTCTTCAACCTCATAAAACCACTCCATCTAGTTATTTTTCACTTTAGGACGAAGAGGGCATACATGTTTTTCATCATAAGGTGCCCTACACCAAAAACACAACTTTTTCTTGCGTAGATCATTCAATGTTTCCCTGTCAAAAGGCCGTGCATTCCTTTTTTTAGGATCAGGTGGATCCTTCTTATCAAATGTTCTGTTTCTATCAAATGATCTGTTTGGCCTCGAGTAGGATGATGAGCCTGAAGAAAACTTGTTGCAAGGTGCTGCAAGTTCCATACTGCGGGCCTTCCTCATGGCCTCCTTAAGAGTAGGAGGATCAAATGCCTTGACCCAACCTCTCATCGGCTCATATAATCCCTCGATGAAGAGAATGACAAGTCTCCTCTCTGAAATACCTGTCACCATGATTGCAACCCTCTAAAATTCACCGATGTAGGAATCCAAACTACCTGTCTATCTGAGTTGAGCTAGCTCCCTGAAATAAAGTTCTGGATCCTTCTTGTCAAAACGCTCCATGAGCCTGCTCGTGAACTCTGGGTAGGTGGTAACCGTATGATGACCGAGTGTGTACATGCCGTGATGCCACCAGTCATGCACCAACCCATCAAGATGCAGTGTAGCAAACTTAATGGCCTTGTCCTCCTGCATAGGTCTCAATGATAGGTAATTGTCTAACTTCTGTACCCAAGACCTCGCTGAACTCTTATCTGAGCCATCAAAGTAAGGCAAAATAATCTTGCTGACTGCATGCTGAAGATACCTATTTACCTTTGGCTGTGGTTGCTTGTGCTGAGGAGTTCTGTGGTCAAATCTACCTCCTCCTCTAGGTTTATGCACATCCATAAACTCATGAAAAGACAAAGACTGCCTGATCTCAGGTGCCAATGTCGAGTACTCTCCAAAGAATCTGGTCATGTCTGCCACCGACATGCCATGATGTGGATGAAACTCAGGCTGGTGACCCTGCTGCTTTGCCTCCGAAGTCGAAGGTGTCTCTCTAGATATAAATGTAGGTTGTCTTGGCCTACGCTCATGCAAGATAGGTGACGACTGTCGTTGTACTAACACCAGTGGCTAGTCTATGCCTGCAGTCCCGCTCGTCTGTCCTATCTAAATGTAGTGTTGCTGAGGCAGAGTATACTGCCTCATCGTGCCCATCAAATTAGACATCATGTCCATCATATTATCATTCCTGCGCCTGAACTCATCATCAGAAATCTCACCTCCGGCATGCTCTTTCCTTGGATCCCTATGTACCTCTGTAGGAATCTCACGATCTGCCATCAGTGTAGTGAAACTGTTCTCACTGCTATTGGAACTGGAGCTGTTAATACCCAGAACCCCTGATACTGTCTCACCTTCAAGAATAGGTGGACCTGTCCAATACTCAACTCTGCCTGTTCCTCTACCCTTATTGTAGAAAAAGCATCGAAAAAGCACACATCTGACTGAAAAAGCAACTGAAAAAGCACAGGATGGCAGGAAAACTGTGCTCTGATACCACTGTAAGAGACTGGGTGTCTCTCAACCCCAACTGATACTAAGAATGCAATTGGTTTGTTTTATAATTGCTGGTTTTTTGAGTGTTTTGTATTTTTTTGTAATTTTTGCAATATATTGAAAGGATGCGATTTTGCATAAAAGAGATTCTAGAATATATAGAAAAATAAAGAATACAAATTTTTGAGCAAATTGACTTCTAAATTGATTGAAATGATTTTTATTGGCTTTCTGAATGTTTACAACACTGGAATGATAACATGCAATAAAAAAGGCAACACTAATTAATTTCAAAACCTGGTTTATTCGCAGCCATGAGATAAATAGATGAAATGCTCAATCTATTTGTGAATCAATGATTTCCCAGCAAAAGATGGACGCCAAATGCTTGAGATTGATATGCGCCAAAGTTGTATTGAAGGTTAGCCTATTATTCAGATCCTCGTAGGCTGGCAGAAGTCTTTAGAGGTTCATTTGAGGCAGTTATCCAGCGTTGGGAACATCACTCTAGCGGTTGATTCAGGTTTGGGCCTTTGCAGACACTTTCTGAGTGGTTTTCAGATACTTACTATTTATAGTAATTCAGGCAGGCGGAAGCTGCTATTTTGGGCAGGGCACTTAGCTCAACTGGTCAGCTCAGTTTCGACCTAGTTTGACAGTTTGATGAGCAGTGGAGAATAATGGAGCATTTAATAATAATTAAATGATTATTATTATTTTGACTTTATGTTATAAAGTCACTTTAATAATATATTAAAATATTAAAGTATTAATGGCATATTATAAAGTATTTAATACTTTATAATAAAGGAGAATTATTATTATAATGAATAATTATTTATTCATTAAAAAGGGACGCCATTTATTTTAATATTATTGTCTAAGTCCAAAAGAGGCGAATTAATATTATTAAATGTAATTTTAAGTGACTTTTGAGAAAGGTCGACTTTTTGAGAGAGACTATTTATTTCCTCAAGACAAATCGAACTCTCATGTTGATTATTCGAATTTGTTATCTTTTTCTCTCTGTGAGCATTGGGGTTTGAGAAACCAGGGTTTCTGCAGATCAACAAGTTTTGAGGAACGTTCCCTCTTCAAGATTTGACATACTGAGACTCTGGAATATCAGTTGAAGATTGTCAAACAGGGTAACTTCATCCAGAGGTTGTAGTTGTGCTTATTGAATTGATTCAGGAAGGGGTTTGAAGAAGAATATTCATCCATTATTTGAGGCGACTTCCAGAGATCCATTTCCAGTGGCTTAGCACACTTCCCAAGAAAAGTACGAAATTCTTTATTGCTGGTACAGGTCGTACTTTGCTGCAGCAAGGGCCGTACTTCTTTCCCAGAGCAAATCGCTTGGCTTTTTCATCTTCTGTCTTCTGCAAGTTGGACGCCTAGGGTATTTGGAGACATTTCATCAGTTTCGAGGTGGGAGATTGCATCATATCTTTCAGCTGTACCATTTTAGTCCCTCTTTCTGGCGCCTGCAAGCTTATCTAGGTTTTCAATAAAATGCTTGCCTTTTTGTCTGAATGTTTAAATATTGCAGTTGTAATCATCTGGGAAGATTAATAAACCATCTGGCATTGAGATTTGATCTATGTTATGTAGTTTTTACGCATCTGTTATTTTATATTATTTTTCCAGCCATTTCTTGCAAAATCGCAATTTGTCCTTTTATTACAAAAATACCAAAAAATCACAAATTCAGAAAACAAAACAAAAACCTTAGTATTATTGGCCAGTGATTGGGTTGAGAGACACTTGGTCTCTTAAAGTGGTATCAGAGCACAGTTTTCCTGCCATCCTGTGCTTTTTCAGTTGTTTTTTTAGTAAGAAGTGTGTTTTTTTTATGCTTTTTCATGAATAGTGATATCAATTGCTACATCAAGGGTAGAGGAATAGGCAGAGTTGAGGATTGGACAGGTCCACCTATTCCTGAAGGTGAGATAGTGTCAGGGGTTTTGGGTATTCACAGATCTAGTTCCAATAGCAGTGCGAACAGTGTCACAACACTAATGGTAGACCGTGAGATTCCTGCAGAGACACATAGGGACTCAGGAAAAGCACATGCAGAAGGTGATATTATCGAGGAGTTTAGACGCAGACACGACAATATGATGGACATGATGTCCCAATTGATGGGCACTATGAGATAGTATACTCCACCCCAGTCGCACTATATTCAGATAGGGCAGTCGAGCAGGACAGTAGGCGTGGACCAGCCTTTGGTATCGGGACCATGGCAATGATCACCTATCTATCATGAGCGTAGGCTTGGACAACCTACATTGATATCTAGAGAGACACCACCTCCGACTCCGGAGGCAGAGCAGCAGGGTCATCATCAGGAGTTTCAGCCACACAATGGCATGTCAGTAGCAGATGTGACTAGATTTCATGGTGAGTATTTGTCTTTAGCACCTGAGATCAGGCAGGCTTTGACTTTTCATGAGTTTATGGATGTGCATAAACCTAGAGGGGGAGGTAGATTTGGCCGTAGAGCTCCTCAGCATCAATAGCCACAACCATAGGTGAACAGAGATTTACAGTATGCAGTCAGCAAGATAACCTTGCCTTACTTTGATGGTTCTGATAAGAGTTCAGCAAGGTCTTGGATACAGAAGTTAGACAACTACGTATCATTGAGACCGATGCAGGCGGACGAAGCCATTAAGTTTGCCACACTGCATCTTGACGGATTGGCGCATGAGTGGTGGCATCACGGTATGTACACACTTGGCCATCATGCAGTAACTACTTACCAGGAGTTCACCAGCAGGCTCATAGAACGTTTCGACAAGAAGGATCTAGAACTCTACTTCAGGGAGCTAGCTCAGCTTAGACAGACAGGTAGTTTGGATGCTTATGTCGATGAGTTTCAGAGGGTTGCAGTCATGGTGACAGGCATTTCAGAGAGGAGAATTGTTATTCTCTTCGTCGAGGGTTTGATGGAGCCTATGAGAGATTGGGTCAAGGCATTTGATCCTCCTACCCTTCAGGAGGCCATGAGGAAGGCATGCAGTATGGAACTTGCAGCACCTCGCAGCAAGTTCACTTCAGGCCCGACACCCTATACGAGGCCAAATAGATCTTTTGATAGGAATAGGCCCTTTGACAAGAAGAGGGATCCACCCGATCCTAAGAGACAAAATGCACCACCCTTTGACAGAGAAACTGTTGTGACGTTTTTCACACATCGCCCCATTGCAAATGGGGACCCCCTAATTTTGGCTTTGCTTTTCGTTCGTTTTGTCGTTGTCTCTCTTTTCTACTGTCTATCTTCCCGGGATTGTTCCCGTCTGTGAGCTTAAATGTAAGATTTTGGCTAAGTCTAAAAATTAGGGTTTTGAATTTTCCGGCCAACCTGAAGTCAAATGAGGTGAATAAATTGCAAATTGAGCCTAACATTGATGTCAGCACATTTTTGGCAAGTTCCCACAAAATTTTCATTGAATTCTGGCAACTTACTATTTTTAGTAAGTGTGCAATTACGGGCAATTTGTCAACATTCTTGAGATTCCGACAGTCACATTGCGTCCAGAGCATATCAGGCTACTCACAGGTTAAATTTGAACTGAAACGGACAACTTGCTATTTTTAGCAGTTCTGCCTTCGGAGGCAATTTTCAGGACTTAAACGCAGAGTTTTTCAACGCATGTCTGGAAATTCTTTCTGGGTTTTTCGAGACCTTCGCAGTGATGTGACATGCAAAGTATGATGACAACTTTTAGCATTCGGCCTTAGGCCAAAATTAGGGTTTGCATGCAGATTTCTCGGCGCATGTCGGCATATTACGTTGGGTTTTCCAAGAGCTTCGCAACGAGGTAACATGCAATGGTGACCACTTTTCGGAAACTTACTATTTTAGCCAGTGCGTATGTTGAAGATTTTTCGGGTTTTTCTGGTTTTTCAAGATTTTTCGGGCATGACATACAAGATCATCCGGCCGGTTGATCACTTTTCAGGCCGCTTTCTATTTTTAGCAGGTATTACCTTGGGCAGCAGCTCGACGCTTCAGAACGCAAGCTGATCATCATGCAACTGAAACGACGTCAAACGGAGCTCATCTGAGCGACATGCATAAAATTAGGGTTTTGAGCTTCAGAGCTAAAAATGAGGAGTCAAAGATCAAAATGGTCAAAACTGAGGTATCCATCATAATCAGCATCCTTTCGAGAGTCTGCTGGCAAAATTTGAAAGCAATCGGAGAACTTGCTATTTTTAGTAAGATATTCTCGGCGCAGGCTATAAATAGAAAGTTGATCTCGGCGTCAGCGTACACGGGCAAGTTCACCAGCGATGGGCCCACTGTCCAAATTTCCAAGCAAACGGAGCAAGGAAGGTCTCAGAAACAGACACTTACTATAAATAGTAAGCCACCTCAGCAGCAGCTATAATTGGCAGGTTGGCACTGAACCTCAGCAAGCACAGGTCAAACATGTGATGAAAAGTCCGTGGCGCGAATTTCAAAGCAAACAGAGTTACAGAGATTGAAAAATCAGACAATTGCTATTTTTATTAGGTTAATTAGGGTTTCCTAAAATCAAGGGCGGAACCTGACATTCACGAAGAATCAGCATCCGATGGCAATCACCATGTTTCGGGCATCTGGCACATGAAATTTGAAGACTTTCTGAGAGGTTGCTATTTCTAGCAGGTTGCTAAAAATAGCAGGTACAAACGGACATCAGGCGCTGACAGAAAAGGTTAGTCGAAATTCAAAAGCAAAGTGAAAATCAGGCATCAGGAGTCAGAATCCAGTCAACGGCGCGAAATTTCAAGAACTTTCTAAAAATAGAAAGTCAAGGCGAGTTAGGGTTGACCACGGAAAATCAACTCAAATCTGGCAACAGGCATAAAATTTGCTAAATTGGATAAAATTTCAAATCCAGCATTAAGGCTCACTTTGAAGGCTGAACGGAGGTGAAAAATTTTCTAAGTGTCGGAATTGAATGTAGACCCTTGCAAAAGCGCCCCTCAGTGCAAAAAGTAAAAGTTGGACCATGCAAATGCGCCCAAGAACAAAATGGAAGTTCACCCTCCTATATGCGCCCCTAACTTGATGCATGACCCCTTGGATGCGCCCCTCTGTAGAATGATGAAAATTTCACTAAGTGTCTTAAAATGAACATAGACCCAGCTATATGCGCCCTTCTCTGGAGGAGTTGAAGTTTTCACTAAGGCACAAATTGAAAGTGGAAGGTGTTAAATGCGCCTGGAGATGGCTTAAAATTGGCTAAGTGTTTGAAATTGAAACCTCTGGGTCCCAAATGCGCCAAAGCCAAAAAGTGAAAGTTCATGCATCCATTTGCGCCTGGAAGGGGTCTTGAAAATAGCCAAGGTGAAATTAAAAGTTCAAGGCATCATATGCGCCTAGGGTGACAAAAATGAAGGTCAGAGGTCCAAAGTGCGCCCCTGTGTGTTAAAGTGAAAGTTAGGACACTTAAATGCGCCTAGTCAAGAGTGGATGCTTGGTAGTCTAAATGCGCCCAAGAAGATTGAAGATAAAATTTTCACTAAGGCAAGAAACTAAGCGGAGACCCTCTCATTTGCGCCCATGACACAAATGGAAGTAGGACCCATAAAATGCGCCCCCTCTTGGAATTAAGAGTTGAATATCTAATATGCGCCCCAGTTATTAAAAGTGAAAACTTGCTAAGCAATATGCGCCCTTGGGTGAAACTGGAAGGTGAAGGTCCAAAATGCGCCCCAAAAGACCAAATTAAAAGCTCACCCTATCATATGCGCTTAACCTTGGAAGGTGATTTGAAAGCTAAAAACGGCTAAGTTAAAATTGAAAGTTGGTGTGTCAAAATGCGCCTTGGAGGATAGGGTGAAAGCTTGATTTGTGTTTTGCGCCTAGTATTAAAACTGAAAGCTTTGCGTATGAAATGCGCCCTAAGTGATAACTTCGAGAGCTGAAAACGGCTAAGGCATAAACTTGAAGTTGCTAGTCCCAAATGCGCCAAGAGTGAAAGCAGGAAGGGTGATTTGCGCCCAATTGAAAGGTGACCATGTGATTAGCGCCTCTACCTGGGAAATTGCAAAGACTTGACTAAGTGTTGGAAATAGACGTAGCCATGATGATTCGCGCCTATGGCAAAATGAAAGTGGCATATCTAATATGCGCCCAAGCACAAAATGGAAGTAAGACCCTTCAAATGCGCCTCTATCTCCTTTGCGCCCAAAGTTTAAAATGAAAGCTTGAGGTATGATTTGCGCCTTGGTGCTTAGTAGGCAAGATGCGCTTGGCATTAAAGTTGAAAGTTGATGCGTTTGAAATGAAAGTTGGACCATCCATATGCGCCCATGTGCCAAACTGGAAGCTTGATAGCCCAAGTGCGCCCTTTACTGGAAGTGTCAAATTGAATGTTTGAGGTCTTGTTTGCGCCCAAGGTAATAGGCCAAAATTGAAACCTCCACCACTCATATGCGCCTAAGTTGGGAATGGAAGCATCACCTATTAAATGCGCCTTAAAATGAACAGAGACCCCTCCATTTGCGCCCAGACTGGAGGAGAAGACCAAGAAATGTTCTAAGGCGTAAAACTTGGAGTAGCCCCTGTGAAATGCGCCCTTGAGCTTCAAGATGGTTGAAAATTTTTCTAAGTGCTTTAAAACGAAACCTCAGGGGTCCATATGCGCCTAGGATAAGGATGCCATGAGAAAAATATTCTAAGTGTTTGAAATTGGGAGTAGGACCCTCCATATGCGCCTCAAGCTGAAAGTAAACCCACTTGAATGCGCCCAAATGTTGAAAATGAATGTGTATGGGTCAAAATGCGCCCAGTGTTGAAAATAAATGCTTGGTAGGCAATATGCGCCCAGTGTTGAAAACTAAAAGCTTGATGAAGGATTTGCGCCTAGGCACAAATTGGAAGGAGGATGTGCTAAAAGCGCCTCAAGCTGAAAGTGAAACCTCCATATGTGAAATGCGCCTTGAAAAGGAGGAGGCCATGAAGAAATTTCTCTAAGTATGGAAAAATGGGAGTAGGCCTTGTCAAATGCGCCCTAACAAGCTTATGATGAGTTGGAAAATTTCTAGGTGTTGAAAATTTAAAACTCTACCCTTCATATGCGCCTTTGGCTGGAGGTGTGGTGGTAAAAATGTTCTAAGTGCTTTAAAATGAAACCTCAGGGGTCCATATGCGCCTAGGATAAAAGTGACAAGATTGAAAGTGGAGACCCCAAAATGCGCCCAGCAAGGAATAAAGATGAGACAAATTCTAAGTGTCACAAATTAAAAGTTCAACATGACATATGCGCCCAGGGTGTAGAATGAAAGTTTGAACCTCTAAGTGCGCCCAAGTCACTTAAATTGAAAGTTGCCTGTAGAAAATGCGCCTCTGAGTATTGAGGGACTTCAAAAATTGTCTAAGTGTCAAATTGGATGCTCAGGGTATGATTTGCGCCCTTGAAGTTCAAGGCTTGGATTTTGACTAAGTGATGAAACTTGATGCTATGTGTCAAAATTAGAAGCTCAGGGTATGATTTGCGCCTGGCTAGGAAAAGGGTGAAAATATATTCCAAGTCTTTTAAATCTAAAAGTCAAACCTCCTATTTGCGCCTAGACTTGCCTGTGGTGGGGCCTTGAAAAGCGCCAAGTTCCAACACTTGATGGAGAAGACCTCATTTGCGCCCTTGGAGAGAGAATAACAGATGAAAGTATCTAAGTATGAAAAATTGGAAGTACCACCCTTCATTTGCGCCCTTGAGTTTTAAGGATAGGAATGTGTATAAATCTTCAAGTGTTGAAAATGGAAGTCCATGGGTCCAAATGCGCCCAAGATGGAGATGGCCAGAGAAAGAATGAATTTTCCTAAGGCGTTAGAAGTTGAAGCTCACAAGCCCAAATGCGCCCAGGAGGTTGAAAATTGATAAAGAAATTTTCTAAGTGTCAAAAATGGAAGTGCAAGGTATGAAATGCGCCCAAGCTTGCTAAGGGATGAAGAAATTTGCTAAGGCATGGGTAAATCGGCAGGAATAAGTCGGAGGATGCCAATTGCACAAGGTCAACGAGAAATTTCAAGCCAGAGCAAGGAAGTGTGCCTGGAGATGAAGAAATAGATTAAATTTGCTAAAAAATTATTTTCTAAGGTTCAAAATTCAGAAAATTAAACGAACCCGTTCGTTGGGTACCCATGGGTCTAGCGCGTTCTGAAGGAAATTTTCTTCTGGGTATTGATGATTGTCGATCAGGAATGGATTTTGAAGTCTTCTACACTTTGTCGAGGCCTTCAAGGTGAATATTTTTGATGGGCGCCAGGTTGATGAATTTCCTATGGGAAGCTCGAAAATTTTCTAAGGCAAATGTGAAGAAAATGGGTTTTCAAGGTGAAATTCTCCATATGATGAATTTGAAAGTGATCGCCTAGATGATTTTTGATCAAATTCCTCATGAAGGAATTTCTTTTTAAGCCAGAGTTGAATGAAATATCAAAGTAAAGTGCACCATGCGAAATACAAGATGGGTTGAAAGTTTGTCTAAGGCATGAAGAATTTGAACGCGAAATTGGCTAAGGAAAAACGATGAGCCCTTGAAGATCAAAGCATGAAAATCAGGTAAGTAAGGTGAATTTATATTATGAAGTGTTCTAATACTCTTTTCCTTGCTTGTTTTGCAGGATGAGAGTGGAAGCCAGAGCACGATGTCTGGAAGTGGTGAAGCGCGATGATATCACAACCTTCAAAGGAGGATAAAGTTACAAGTTTCAATCTCGAAGGAAGAAAAAGTTACAAGAAATTGGCTAAGTGTTAGCTCAAGTGATAAAGAAGGAGCGTTTTCAAAACTCAAGATGGAAAAAAGAGTGGAAGTTCGAGCAAGGGTCAAGGAGAAAATCAAGAGCGGTCGGACTCCAGATTCTACCAAATTCTATTATTCGAGGTGGCAATCTTAAAGTCTCTTTTACCCTCCTCCAAGCGATCATCAGAATTGGCCGAGTACGAAGATCAAGAACAGTGTGAACGCGTCCGTAGACGGGAATCTTCTAGAAGGGTGGTGGCCACTAATGACGCATTTATTACCCCACTCTCCTTTGTGGCGGTTTTTAGGGCAAATCATGTTTAGGGCTGAGGTGGCACGATCTGGGCCATCCAGCCGATTGTAATCTGAGCCGTCCGTTGGACTTGGCCAGCTATATAAAGGGGGAGTCCCCCTCATTTGTACCTTCAGTAGAACTTAGCATGAGACAGTAGAATTAGAGTAGAAGTTAGAATAGAGAAATAACTTAGAAGTAGATTGATAGTGTAGTTGGAGGAGAAGGAAAGTTTTCCTTTGAAAACTTTTGTAAGAAATTGTCGTGTAAAACTTTCATAATAAAAGATCTTTCATTGATGGTGAAATTCATCTTTGTTGTGGATAGCTAGCGAGGTTTCTTCATCCCTTCTACTTCAAGTAGCATAAAGTAGAATAAGTTTCATTTCATGCATGTAGTAGATGTTAGCTGTGAAATGTGGTGTTTGATCTAAGCAACTTCGTCTATCCATACCACTAGTGTATTTGCTGACGGTGAATGCACCTTGTGTGGTCAACTGGAAGCGTTTGGGCCTAACGTCAATCACAGTTTGAATGATGGTATGCGTCGTTGTGATGGTATCTTCATGTCAAGTGGTGGTTTGAACATCTTTAGTTATCTCCCTTGAAGATTGCACCGACTCCGTGGAAGCTGTCCGATGCGAGGCAAAGCGAAGTTCGGTTAGAAGTTTGCTGAAGTTGAGCCCATATCTCACGCCTTAGAGTAGATTAGAGTCTTCTTAAACCTGCATCATTTCAATTCAGTACTTTTGGTTAGAATAGGAAACCTGCACTTCATAGATACATCTTTCGAGCGTTTGAATTCCTTTCTCCGCTGTCGAACAATTCCGTAAGTCCCCTTGAAATACCAGCAAATCACATCGAGCCAAACTGAGCCTATTCGCACTTAAAGAACCTTGGAGTTGAATGCATGAACTTTCTGGCAATCTTAGCATGCGGAATACTTTGATCAAGAGAGAATAGGGAAGCCGTTGGCAACTTTATTCTGCGTTGGTGCGGTCACGAAAAACACATCAACAGAAACACTAAATGATTTACGGAAGAAAAAATTATGTTTTTGGTGCAAGGCACCCTATGATGATAAACATGTATGCCCTCTTTGTCCCAAGGTGAAAAAAAACCAGATGGAGTGGTTTTATGAGGGAGAAGAGCATTCTGATTTGTCAGACCAGCAAGCTGATTCCGAGCATTCAGATGATGAAAGGTCTGAAAATGACTGTGAAAACAAAGGAGGAAGGAAGCTATAGGAGGCACATTTGACTAGTCTTCAGAGAGATGGATCCTTTAGACTTCGTGGGCTCCTAGCAGGTCAGAAGGTAATCACTCTACTCGACACTGTTGCTACTCATAATTTCATAGATGCATGGTTGGTAGAGAGACGAGGTATACAGACAGAAGAGTTTGAGGGGATTTGAGTCAAGGTGGCTGATGGGTACACCCTCAAATGTGATAGAAAGATAACTGATCTTCCGATGCGGCTGAACAACTATGAGTTCAAGACTGAATTCTATGTTGTTAATATGGGAGATACTGATGTGGTGTTAGGGATGGCATGGCTTCACGATTTGGGTGAGTTCACATTCAATCTACGAGACATGGAGATGAAGTTCAAGGCAAATGGGAAACCTCATGTCATCAAGGCCATCAGAGACAGTAATCTGAGGATGGTTTCGTACAGGTGGATGGAGAGACTCATTCGTCATGATGTGGTTGATTGGGCTGCAGAGTGTATGTTATTGCTAGCACAGCAGGAGCAGCAAAAGGTTGAGTACCATCCAGATATTCAGATACTGAGGACTAAACACTCTAAAGTGTTTAGCGACATTCCACCTGGTAGACCTCCAGACAGAGGCACTGAGCACATTATCGAGTTGGAGGAGGGTGCAAAGCCCATTATGATTACACCCTATAGGCATCCGAAACGGCTCAAGGATGAGATAGAGAAGACAATCAAAGAGTTGTTGGCTATGGGGCATATCAGACCTAGCAAGTCACCTTTTGCTTCATCGGTCGTATTAGTGAAGAAAAAGGATGGATCACTTCGGATGCATATAGATACCGCCAACTCAATAAGAAGACAATTAAGAACAGATACCCGATACCCCGCATCGATGAGTTGCACGGTGCTATCTTCTTTACGAATATTGACTTGAGATCTGGGTACCATCAGATTCAGATGAGGGAGCAGGACATAGAGAAAACCGCCTTCAGATGCCATTGTGGTCACTTCGAGTTCTTGGTTATGCCTTTCGGTTTAACCAATGCACCTGCTACCTTTCAGTCTACCATGAACAAAGTCTTCAGTTTTTAGCTGCGGAGATTCGTGTTGGTCTTCTTCGATGACATCTTGGTGTACAGTAGGTCATGGGAGGAGCATTTAGCTCACTTGGATACAGTTTTGGGTATCTTGGCGGAGGAGTCCTTTTATTCCAAGGAGTCCAAGTGTGAGCTAGGCATGGCTGAGTTGTTGTATCTGGGGCACATCATCAGTGCCAAGGGAGTTATTATGGACCCTGAGAAGGTCCGAGCTATAGTTGAGTGGCCAGTACCAGAAAACCTTACGCAACTCAGAGGATTCATTGGGTTGTGTGTTTTTTACAGGAGATTTGTTAGTGGGTTCTCACGTCACGCCGCACTCCTTACTGATTTGACAAAGAAAGGGGCTTTTGCTTGGTCACCATAGGCTGAGGAGTGTTTTGACAGGTTTAAGGTGATCATGACTTCGTGTCCAGTGCTAACATTACCTGACTTTACGAAGTCATTTGATTTGTTTTGCGATGCTTCAGGAGAGGGCATTGGTGCTGTCTTGATGCAGGAGAGACACCCTATTGCTTTTGAGAGTAGGAAGCTTAGGGGTTTGGAGAGGTTTTACAACATTTATGACAAGGAAATGTTAGCCATTATGCATGCTTTGGCTAAGTTCAGACAATACTTGGTAGGTAGCAAGTTCAGTGTGCGTACAGACCACAACAGCCTGAAACACTTCCTTGGACAGCGAGACCTAAACGAGAGACAGCAAAAATGGGTCAGCAAACTGCAGTCGTATGATTTTGACATCACCTTCATTAAGGGAAACCATAATGTTGTAGCTGACGACTTGTCTTGTAGACCTCAGTTGAATGCTATGGCACAAATTTCCGAGGATTGGAGGCATCAGATCATTACAAAGTCTGCTAAAAACCCATGGGCTTCTAGCATTGTTGATGGGACAGAGCAGGATGGTAGGTACACCGTTGTTCATGACTTGATCATTTACAAGGGGCGGATTTTTCTGGTACCTGATTCGGAGTTGAGGGATACAATTCTGAGAGCCTTTCACGATCTTCCTATGGCGGGCCATCCCAGTTATTTCAAGACATATAAGTTGGTACGGGAACGGTTTACTTGGAAAGGGCTAAAGACTGATGTTCTTCAGTAGGTACGTGAGTGTTCTGTTTGCCAACAGAACAAGCAAGAACACACATATCCTGCTGGATTGCTTCAGCCACTTTCGATACCTGACAGGAAGTGGGAGTGTTTATCAATGGACTTTATCACGGGCTTGCAGAAAGTCCAAGGTAAAGATTGCCTATACGTAGTTGTCAATCGGCTGACAAAATATGCGCACTTTTTCCCGATCACTACGACATTCACATCATCGCAGATTGCAAAGCTGTTCTTCAGAGAGGTATTCAGGTTACACGGTTACCCTCGGACTATAGTCAGTGATAGGGACAGTCGGTTCATGAGCAACTTTTGGCAGGAGTTGTTCAGACTTTGTGGGACCGAACTGACACCGAGTACTAGCTACCATCCACAGACAGATGGACAGACGGAAATTGTTAATAAGTGGGTGGAAGGTTACCTGCACAATTACATAGCTGGACAGCAGAGAGCTTGGGAGAGGTGGATATACTTCTGTGAGTATTGTTATAACTCTACTCATCACATGACTATACAGATGACGCCCTTCATGGCATTGTACGGGTATGAGGCGCCCAACCTTTTGGATTTGATATTGGGTGATAGCAGAGTGCCTAGCGCAGGTGATATGATGCAGAGTCAGCAGGACATTTTGAGATCTCTCAGAGACAATATCCAGCGGGCACAGAATTAGCAGAAGCAGTATGCTGATCAGAAGAGGGTTGAGTGTTTTTTTGTAGTGGGTGACATGGTGTATCTCATGTTACAGCCATATCGTCAGTCTACTCTGCGGAAGAGTGGTGCAGAGAAGTTGAAACCTCGTTACTATGGTCCATTTCGTGTTATCAGACGAGTGGGCGAGGTTGCTTATGAGTTGGATTTACCGGCGGATAGTAGGGTGCATAACGTGTTTCATGTCTCACGCCTGAAGAAGGCATTGGGTCAACATGTGATTCCCTCTCCAGTACTGCCACCCCTTGATGACGAGGGGAAGTTGATATTGGTGCCTAAGGCCATCCTTGATGTTAGAGAGAGACATTTTCAGAGGCGGGTTATCAGAGAGTATTTGATCAAATGGAGAGACTTGTCGATTGAGGATGCTACTTGGGAGTCAGAGGAGATTATACAGCATCCAGAGCTGAGATTGCTTGAGGACAAGCAATTTCAGGGAGGGCGGACTGTAATGTCCCCTTCCTAGACAATACCATTGTATTGAAGGTTAGCCTATTATTCAGATTCTCGTAGGCTAGGAGAAGTGTTTAGAGGATCACTTGAGGCAGTTATCCAGCGTTGGGAACATCACTCCAGCGGTTGATTCAGGTTTGGGCCTTTGCAGACACTTTCTGAGTGGTTTTCAGATACTTACTATTTATAGTAAGTTAGGCAGGCGGAAGCTGCTATTTTGGGCAGGGCACCTGGCTCAACTGGTCAGCTCAGTTTCGACCCAGTTTGACAGTTTGATGAGCAGTGGAGAATAATGGAGCATTTAATAATAATTAAATAATTATTATTATTTTGACTTTATGTTATAAAGTCACTTTAATAATATATTAAAATATTAAAGTATTTATGGCATATTATAAAGTATTTAATACTTTATAATAAAGGAGAATTATTATTATAATGAATAATTATTTATTCATTAAAAAGGGACACCATTTATTTTAATATTATTGCCTAAGTCCAAAAGAGGCAAATTAATATTATTAAATGTAATTTTAAGTGACTTTTGAGAAAGGTCGACTTTTTGAGAGAGACTATTTATTTCCTCAAGACAAATCGAACTCTCATGTTGATTATTCGAATTTGTTATCTTTTTCTCTCTATGAGCATTGGGGTTTGAGAAACCAAGGTTTCTGCAGATCAACAAGTTTTGAGGAACGTTCCCTCTTCAAGATCTGACATACTGAGACTGTGGAATATCAGTTGAAGATTGTCAAACAGGGTAACTTCATCCAGAGGTTGCAGTTGTGCTTATTGAATCAATTTAGGAAGGGGTTTGAAGAAGAATATTCATCCATTATTTGAGGCGACTTCCAGAGATCCATTTCCAGTGGCTTGGCACACTTCCCAAGAAAAGTATGAAATTCTTTATTGCTGGTACAGGCCGTACTTTGCTGCAGCAAGGGCCGTACTTCTTTCCCAGAGCAAATCACTTGGCTTTTTCATCTTCTGTCTCCTGCAAGTTGGACACCTAGGGTATCTGGAGACATTTCATCAGTTTCGAGGTGGGAGATTGGATCATATCTTTCAACTGTACCATTTTAGTCTCTCTTTCTGGCACCTACAAGCTTATCCAGGTTTTCAATAAAATGCTTGCCTTTTTGTCTGAATGTTTAAATATTGCAGTTGTAATCATCTGGGAAGATTAATAAACCATTTGACATCGAGATTTGATCTATGTTCTGTAGTTTTTACGCATCTATTATTTTATATTATTTTTCCAGCCATTTCTTGCAAAATCGCTATTTGTCCTTTTATTGCAAAAATACCAAAAAATCACAAATTTAGAAAACAAAACAAAAACCTCAGTATTATTGGCCAGTGATCGGGTTGAGAGATACTTGGTCTCTTACATGATTGCAATTTGCTCACCCACTTCTGCTGACGATCGTTGAGATCCCGCTGTCCTAGGAAATGCCTCAGATTGTTATGATCCGTCCTGACAATAAACTTGTTGCCCACAAGATATTGTCTGAATTTGGCCAATGCATGCATAATGGTCAACATCTCCTTATGATAGATACTGTAGCTCCTCTCGGGACCCTGCAGTTTCTTGCTCTCAAACGCTATTGGATGTTTGTCCTGCATAAGGACTGCACCAATTCCCTCACCTGATGCATCACACTGTAGCTCAAATGGTCTAGTGAAATCTGGTAAAGTAAGAACTAGACAAGTAGTCATTAGCTGTTTGAACTTCTCAAAACAATCCTGTGCCTCTGGAGTCCAAACAAATGCCCCTTTTTTTGTTAAATCCATAAGGGGTGCGGCGTGCTGTTAATATCCACTGACGAATCTGCGGTAGAACCCACATAAGCCCAAAAATTCTCTAAGCTGAGTAAGGCTCTCAGGTATCGACCACTCGATGATAGCTCTGACCTTGTCAGGGTCCATACGCACTCCCTCTGCACTGATGATGTGGCCCAATTACAACTCTGTCATGCCCAAATCACATTTGGATTCCTTGGTGTACAAGGATTCCCTGCCAAGGATATCTAATACGACATCTAGATGGCCGATATGCTCACCCCATGTCTTGCTGTACACCTGTTGTGAGCTTTTTCACACATCGCTCCATTGCAAATGGGGACCCCCTAATTTTTATTTCGTTTCGATCTTTTGGCTTGATTTTAGTTAGTTTTCCTGTTGTCTCTCTCTCTCTTTCTGTCCCTTTTCTGCTGTTTGCCTTTCCAGGGATGTACCCATCTGTGAGCTTAAATGTTAAATTTTGGCCAAGTCTGAAAATTAGGGTTTGTACTTTTCTAGTCAATCCGAAGTCAAATGGAGTAAATAAATTGAAATCTGAGGTTAACATTGATGTCAGTTTGCTTCCAACAAGTTTCCACTGAAATTTCATCAGATTCCGGTAACTTACTATTTTCAGTAAGTGTGCAATTCAAAGTGTCCCTTCAGCATTTTTGAAGTTTCAAGAGTCACACTGCATCCAAAACACATCAAGCTGCTCACTGGCAAGATTTTGAGCTAAAACAGACAACTGGCTATTTTTAGCAGTTCGGCTTCCGGTGCAGATTTCAGGGTTTGCATGTCGATATTTTCAATGCATGTTTGAGGATCCCTTTTGGGTTTTTTGAGACCTTCGCGATGGTATAACATGCAAAATGAGATGACAACTTTCAGTGTTCAGCCTTCAGGGGCTATTTTTAGGGTTTGCATGTTAGGGTTTTCAACGCATGTCAACATATTCTTTATGGGTTTTTCAAGAGCTTCACGATGATGTAACAGGCAAAGCAAGATGATCAGTTTTCGGTGACTTACTATTTTTAGCAGTTCCATTCTGGTAGCTCTCTCCCAACACATCATAATTACAAACAGGGCAAAATGCAACAAAAATGAGGTCAAACGGGGGTCGTTTGATATACATGCAAGTCAAATTAGGGTTTCCAGCATCAGGACCTGTTGATGTGATTTTTGTGACCTCACCAATCAGCCGAATAACAAAGTTGTCCGAAGGCTACTCCGTTCTCTCTTGATCAAAGTATTCCGTGTGCTAAGATTGCGAGATAGATCACACGTTCAACTCCAAGGTTCCGAAATACCTGGAATACCCTCAGTTGGTTTGATGTGTATTGCTGTGTTCTTACGAGGGGACTTACACAATTGTTCAAGCTTCTCGCAGTTAACAGTAGGTAGATGATTTGAAGGGGATTTTGTGCATGTGATTTGGCAATAAGTTCGTTTTCCTAAAGCTAATCAGAAATGTGCGGAAAGTAAATGAGTATAGGGCCTAAGAAACTTATATTCTATCCTAAATGCAAGATATGTGGAGCTTGATTTCAATAGACTTCAATCGAATTTCACCTAGCCTCCCGTCGGACAGCTTCAGTAAAATTGGTGCAATCTTCAAAGGGATAGCAAAAGATGTTCAGATTACAATTTAGCATACATACACCATCAGAACGACGCATATAAGTATACAAATCACAATCGAAGTTAAACTCAAGATAATCTCCAGTAGACCACGCAAGGCGAACTTGTCATCAACAAGCTGCTAGTGGTATGGTATGAAATGAAGCTACCTCAATAAAGCATCACACATCCAAAGTAAACTACTTGCATGAAATGGAAATTACGCTACTTTATGCTACTTGGATTCGAAAGGATGAAGAGACCTTGCTAGCTATCCATGACAAAGACGAATTCCACCATCAATGAAAAGATCTATTATCATGAAAGTTTTACACAACAATCTCCACAAAAGTTTTCAAAGGGAAAACTTTCTTTCTTCTCCTTACTATGCTATACTATCAAACAAAATGCCTCTACTCTGATCTCCAAATCTAATGCTAGTGTCTAATCTCTAATTTCTAATGAGGTACAAATGAGGGGGACTCCCCCTTATATAGGTAGCCCAGTCCAATGGACGGCTAAGATTACAATCAAAAGAATGGCTAAGATTAAGCCACCTCAGCCCTAACCCTAAAAACTGCCAGAATGGGGAGTGGTGTAATAGATGAACAAAGATTCCCACTCACTCCCAAAAATAGTAAAGGCGATAAATGCGCACAATCAGTCTTCTAGAAGATCCTCGTCCAGCAGTGCATTCCCATTCTCCTTCTCTCTGGCTGCAAACTCAACGAACCTGCCAAGTACAGCCTCAACTTCCTGAACTGAAATGGGTGGAACACAATCTAAATGGAACTCTAGCACTGTGACTAACGTCTCATGCCGTGCACAAGATTTTCTCCAAGCAGCTAAGGAACCCTGCGTGCTCTGAATCAAACTGGAGAAAGTGGAGGTGTTCTCAAAGTCATCCTGTGTGAAGGTCTTCACCTCTGAAAAGAAAGGCACCAGCCTACCCCTCAAATTATCAACATTAACTTCATCCGGATTCAACCGCCTAGCAAATATGGCCTCAAAAGTGTTTTGAACTCCATCAATGATATTGGCCATAGCCTTCCGTATCCTAGCTGAATCCGCCTGTGCTGTGTCAAAGAAACCACGTCCCGTGATCGATGAAGAATACCATCTAGAAAAATCATACCTGTCATTCTCCTGAATGACCCCTCCATCAATCAACAACCGCAAAGGAACATGCCTCAATGCCTCAAGACGCTGAATCACTTTACTCTGATAAATAGAAGCATCCCCCCCAAGCATGATCAACTGCCTCCATTCGTGCCAAAATACCAAAAGCCTGCTGAAAAGCAAAAGCGAGGTCCTCCATAAAATTTTCTGTCTCAACACGAACTCCCATGACCCACTTGTCTGCCTCATGTGCCATCTTTCCTAACTCCAACAAGCCACTGATTGACTCTCTGGGTATCTTAGGTGGAAGCTCTATCACTGGAATTTCTTGCGCACGAGGACGAGACAATTGCTGCACATATCCAATCAAAGCCTTATGCTCTCTTTTCAATTTCTTATACTTTCCTTCCTTTTTGAATAACCTGTCCTTGAGGGCGAGGTAGGAGTTATCACACTCCTCTACAATCTGTGCACCTGTGGGGCATCCTAAGTCCAAAGTTGTGACCACATAATTCTCAGGTACTGCTTCATCTCGGTCACAATCGACCTGTGGCACGACAACGTGAAGGGTACGAGAGCCATCCTCATCAACTGATATCTTCGAAAACTTCCGTGCTCTCTTCTTCTGTGGAGGTGCACTGATCCTGTTCAAAAATTCTTCCATCTCAACTGCTGGATCAATCTCTTCGCTGGGGCTTCTTCTCATCCTATCCCTGAGCCAATCAGGCACTGTATACTGTATATCAAAGGGCTGCTGCTTTTGTGCCTCTACTTCTCAAACTTGTTCAATCTCTACATCATTCTGGTGAGGCTCATCATCCTCAAGTGGCTGAGTGTCTCCTGAAACTATATCATCATCATCCTCCATAGCCGCCTCTAACTCTTGCTGAAACTGAGGGTCAGTAATAGTTCCCTCATCAGTCTGCTGATCAACTCTACTAGGTGCGTTGATGCTCTGGCCAACTGACTCTCTCCGTGGAGGCTGATTATTTTCCTGTACTACTTGCACCTGATTCAATGCATTCCTTTGATCAGCAAACAAGGAAACCTCCTTTATACTTGGAGAACGTGTCTCCAATGGTGTGGGCGATGCAACTCGTGGAGGCTCTGGCTGAACGGGCTCCTGCCGAACTGGCTCTTTTCTTCTGGATTCTGGACCTCGTGTGATTTGTTTCTTTCTGCCAGTGGTGGGTGTCTTGTGATCTCCCATCAAATTGTAAGTCAAAGCAATTGACCTACTCTTCAACCTACTCACACGCCTATCAACCCATGCTCTGGTAAATGTCAAGACCAGAATAGAAAGTGTGTCCAAGTCAGCAACCTCTGGTTCTGACCAATCCGGGAGTGGAAGTGGAGTATCTCTTACTGCTGCATAATCTGGATGCACAATGTCCATAAACTCACTCACCTGGTCTGGAACCGGAACAACTTCACACTCCCTAATCATGGTGATTGGCAACCGAGAGAACATTCTTTTCCTGACTTCAATCTCATCTGATGCATCAGCCCAATAATCCTCAATATTTGCCTTGTGCTTAAACTCCTCTGACAGTACCCATTTGATGTTATTATGCGGATCATAGTGCTATCGGCTGGTGTGATAGGAAAAGTGATAAAATTGAAGCTCACTCTCGGCCTCTCTAGCTGCCTGAAATGTAGGACACACTTCATCTGAGTTGCCCATGACAATTGGGAAGTCAACACCTCCCTTCTTCTTCTTCTGAATTTTATCGTAGGCAAGCAATTGCCTAGATATCTCTAACATCAAAATTCTATTGGTTGGGTACTTAGGCAGCCTATATGGATATAATGAAAAACCTTGCAGCCTTATGTAAGAAAACTTTGGAAACTGAATAAACGAGCACCCATACCTTTCAATCAATTCCTGGGCCTCTCTCAAGATTCTGTGATGCAACCGCTCTTGAAGCAATCTCGTGATGTGCATGGTGAAGGCGTCATTGACACGCTTGTAATGAGTAGTGCTTGCCAAATGTAACTGCGGACAAGCCTCATGTATTTTAAACTGGTGAGAGCCACAACCAACAGGCTCCTTGTATGAAATTGCTCGATACTTCGTCATACGAGCCAGCATGTAAATGATGTAAGAGCTCATGTAAAACGTCGTCGTCCTTCTCAGGCTCAGGAGCTGCTCATGCAAATTGTCACTGATCATCTCGGCCCAGTTGTCGTAGTCTTTCCCTTCCAGCACGAGGTTGATGTAGTAGAACATCCATGGCTCGAAAATAAATGACTGTGGGCAACCACCAACTCTGCTCAGCATCATAATGAGGTCACAGTATTCCTGCTTCAAGTCCTCCGCTATGATTTGCTTCGGCAGCTTCGTACGAGAAGGCTTGGGATTGCTCATCCAGTGAGTATTGATCGTCTCCGTGCATCTCTCGAATGCAGAAGCATACATCCGCTCAGCTTGCTCTTTGGATTTGTAAACCATGTTTCTGTGTACCGGGATCCTGAAAGCTTCACCAATGGCAGCAGGAGTGAGGTTGGCGAGCACTTGGCCATCTGGTGACATGATCGACCTGTGATCCTTCTCATAGCAGTTGGCACACTCCATTATCAGCTCCGAACACTGAATGGCTGATGGGAAACCAGTAGCTGCATATAATCCGCTTTGAACAATGTTGTGCGAAGTAGTCGAAGGTCGATTACTACCAATCCCCAGCATTCTATTCTTGAAAGTCTCTAGGTTGACGGAGCCCAAGTTAGTATCTGTCAGCTTGCCCAACTTCGAAATGAATTTTGACTCTGGCATAAATGTCTTGCTCAACTTCTTGATCACAACCTGTCTGGATGCACCATTGTTATCTTTGCCAGTCGCCTTTGCCTCAGCCATCTGCAAAACAATAAACATTCATGAGCACTCTAACTTAGAAAAATAAATAAAATACCTTGTAGGGCTGCCAGTCGACTTTTTTTTTTAAATTTGAGAAGTTGCAACATTCTATTCATCTGCAAACCTCAACTTCTCCTTCACAAGATTTCGAACTTCAATCACTTAGAAACAAATTTCCAAGCAAGCTTCAACGACTTCACTACTTTCAACAACTTCAATCAGCAACTTGAGCTTTGGTAAATTCGTACTTCGCACTTAGCAAGTGCGCACTTCAATATGGTCTTGAAACTTCTTACTTCAAGGCGTCCTTCTCAGCAATATGATCTTCTTCAAATCGAAATTTCCTCTCTTGCACTGGCAACTTCAAACTTCAGCAACAAATCGAGCTTCAACAACAACTCAAGCAAATTCACACCTCTTAAACTCTTTGAAATTTCTCACTTCAAGGTGTCCTTCTTAGCTTCAGCAATAGTAAATTCAAACTTCAGCAATCCAGAACTTCCAACGCCTTTCACTCAGCAACTCTTAGATTTCAAACTTCTTTAAGCTTCAACAATCCAGTCTTCAGCAACTCACTGCAATGTCTAACTCAGAGCAAATCGAATTCTCCTCAGCTGTGAAAAAGAAGTGAGAAACTTCTCAATCTTATAGCAAAAATCGAATTCTAGAAGGAGCTAAGTATAGGCAGTGCATTAAATTTCCACTACTTCGTTTGAATTTCCCTCTCTGGTGTTCCTGACACTTGTCCGAGAATCTTGACCTTTTAGAAGTTCGACTTTGATTGGCATCTTTTGAATTTACTTTCGAAAATTTAATTTAAATTCATCTTTTTAATTCACCAGCTGGAGCTCTGTCATTTGAATTTGAATTTTACTTCTCTTTAGCTCTGGAAAATTCATCATCGAAGAATTCAATCAAAATCATCTAGGCAATTCACTTCAAATTCGTTTTTCGGAGAAATTCGTCTTGAAAACACATTTTATTCACTTTGCCTTAGAGAATTTTAAATTTTCCTTAGGAAAATTTCACAATTTGAGTACTGATTAAATTCTTCACCCAAAAGTGTTGGCGAAGTGCCGAAGACATAGAAATCCATCTATCATCACAAATGTCCAGTACCTAGAAGAGAATTTTCTCCAGAACGCTTCAAATCCATGGGTACCCAATGAACGGGTTCATTTAAATTTTTAAATTTTGAACCTTAGAAAATATTACTCCATCAATTTAAATCCGTTCTTCATCTCCGTGAACATCCTGTTGCTCTGACTTGAAAAATTTTAAATTCATCCTGTATTGTCATCATCTTCTAACTTCATCTCTGAAATTTTTTCTCACGCTTTAAGAAAATTCATCACCTTGAGTTCTAGGCGTATTTTCTAAGGAAAAAAATATTTTGCCTTAGAGAAAATTTGAATCACTTTGAAAATTTTTCCTTAAAAAAAATTCGCCTTGGAAAATTTAGCTTTGATCACTTTGCCTGTGAGAGAAAATTATTTCACCTAGAAGATCTTCCTGCAAGCACATCATACTTAACTTCCATCACCTTCAACGCCTTAGAAAAAAAATTCGTTTAGCAATTTTGTTCTCACCACCTTGCATTTTATTTCATATCTGGAAAACATTTTCACTTGAAGCTCCAACGCCTTAGGAAAAATTTTCATCACATCATTTTATTTTTCATTTCACCATCCTAAGCGCATATAGCACTTGAAGAATAAACCACGCCTAGCACTTTATTTCACATATCACCTTGGGCGCATATAGGACTTGAGGAAGAATATTCAACTTGCCTTAGAATTTTTTTTGTGTTCATCACCTCAACATCTTACCTCACCACCCTTTGGCGCATATGACACTTCAATAGGGACAATTACTTCACCATGCCTTGGGAAAATATTTTCAACACCTTTTACCTTGTTCACCACCCTTCATTCACTTTTACTATCTTCAACTTGGGCGCATTTTGGCTTGCATGAAGGATGACTCTTCAACTTCCCATTTTTGTCTTCACTTGACCTCATTTGGGCGCATTTCCATGTAGGTGAGGGATGAAAATCTTTGACTTGTTGACTTGCTTTCATTTTTGGGCGCATTTCTTATGTAGAGGAGGACGAAATTTGTTTGACTCCTTTGACTTTTTGTTCCATGGGCGCATTTGAGAGGGGGAGGAGGATAAACTTTTTCCAATGCCATCTTGTGACTCTTTGCCTACCTTATTTTTGTCTTGACATGGCCCCATTTGGGCGCATTTGAGCATATGTGCAGGATGAAACTTGTTGACTACTTTGACTCACTTGCATTTTGGGCGCATTTCTACCTTTGTGCAGGATGGGCGCATTTGGAGGGTGGTGGAGGACGAGTTCAACACTTAGAAATTTTTTCTTGCTATCAACTTCTCTTGGGCGCATTTTGGCCTAGCTATAGGATGAAAATTGTTGACTTTCTTTGACTTTACAAGCATGGGCGCATTTTGGCCTAGGAGGTGGACGAAGTCTCAAACTTAGAATTTTTTTATACTTTCACCTTGAGTTGGGCGCATTTTGCCTAGGCAGGAGGACGAGCTTTCATACCTAGAAATTTTTATCACATCTTCATCAACTTGGGCGCATTTTGCCATGGCTGCAGGATGAAGTTCCAGACTTAGTCAATTTTTCTTCGTTTTCGCCAGTTTATCCATGCCCTGCTATTTATAGTAAGCCCTCTGATTTTTGCATCTCTGAAGCTCATAATGATTTGAAATTGCAAACGCTGCATCCTCACGACCCTATTACCCTGTTGACAGTGCTATTTTTAGCCCATTTCTGAAGGTGATTTACTATAAATAGCAACTGCTTGCTTTTGATATCTCCACAGCTCTGATTGACTTGAAATTTGGATGATGCGCTCCTCACCACGTGACTTGCCTGTCGACATAGGCGCATGCAACTGACTTGCTATTTTTAGCCTGTTTCCAAAATGACTTACTATAAATAGTAAGTGCTTCGTTTGTCTTCAAATTTTACCAGCAGAAAACCTGAAGGATGCTGATCGCGGTGGTTTACACCGGTTTTCGAAAATTCTGCCTTTTTACCCCTTTTCAGGCCCCGAAGCTGGAAACCCTAATTTGCTCTGCATGCGTATCAAATGATCTTTGTTTGTTGTCGTTTCTGTTGCATTGCGATCAGCTCATGATTCTGAATTGTTGGGAAGCGGCTCCCGGGATGCACCTGCTAAAAATAGTAAGTTCCTTACTGAGTGATTATATCCATTTGCATGTCATACTACTGTGAAGCTCTCGAAAAACCCACAAGGAATCATCCGACATGCAAAAGAAACCCTGACATGCAAACCCTAAAAATAGCCTCCGAAGGCTGAACTCTGAAAGTTGTCTCACTTTGCATGTTATACTGTCACGAAGATCTCTGAAAACCTAGAAGGAATATGTAGACATGCGTTGAAAAACTCTGCATCTAAGCCCTGAAATTTGTCTCGGAAGCTGGACTGCTAAAAATAGCGAGTTGTCTGTTTTTGCTCAAATTTTGCATGCGAGCAGCTTGATGTGTCCTGAACACAGTGTGACAGTCGGAATCTCAAAAATGCTGACAGATTGCCTGTGATTGCACACTTACTAAAAATAGTAAGTAGTCAGAATCTGATGAAAATTTGCTGAGAGCCTGCTGGAAGCACACTGACAACAATGTTAAGCTCTGTTTTCAATTTGTTCACTTCGTTCAACCTCGAACTGACCAAAAAGCTCAAAACCCTAATTTCAGACTTGGCCAAATTTCACTCGTTTAAGTTCAAAGACGGGAACGTCCCCGGAAAGCAGACCTCAGAAAAGAGATAGACAGAGAGAGAAAGACAAGAACCAAAGCCAAAAAGACCAGAATGGAGCAAAAATTAGGGGGTCCCCATTTTGAATGGGGCGATGTGTGAAAAGGTCACAACAGAACCCAAAATGAGGGGTAAAAAGTCAAAATTTTCGAAAACTGGTGTATCCCACTGCGATCAACATCTTTCAAGCTATCCACCAGTAAAATTTGAAGGCAATTGGAACACTTACTATTTATAGTAAGGAATTCCGGAAACTGGCTAAAAATAGTAAATCAGCATCAGGTGCCAGTGTGAACGGGCAAGTCACCCGATGAGGAGCGCGTCATTCAAATTTCAAGTCAAACGGAGTTGTGGAGGTCTCAGAAACAGACAGTTGCTATAAATAGTAAACCACCTTCAGAAACATGCTATAAATAGCAGGTCAGGTTGAGATGGCAGTGTGAACAGACTAAGTAGGTCATGAGGATCCTGTGGTTAAAATTTCGAATCAATCCGAGCTTCAGAGATGTGGAAATCAAAAGACTTACTATTTATAGTAAGTATTAAAGCACGAGCAAGCAGCTAGAAAAATGGCAAAGTCTGAAGCTTATCCTGTAGGACCCCTAAAATGCGCCCTCAAGCTGGCATAAATGAGAAAAGTTTTCTAAGTCTAAGTCAAATCCTGCAGGCACCCCCAAATGCGCCCATGCAAGGTGGATATGCTAAGAAAATTTCTAAGTATTAAGTTCATCTTCCTACACATGCTAATTGCGCCCACCTCAGCTGGAAGGTAAAAATATTGTCTAAGGCATGAATCTCGTCCTGCTTGACCTCCTCAATGCGCCCAAGGGAAGAAGTGAAGTTGATAAAATGCTAAGTGTTGGAGATAAGTCCACCTCCATGTCCTAAATGCGCCCTCATCCAGCATGAGATAAAAAATAAACTCTAAGGCATTGAGTTTGTCCTTCACCCCCCTTCAAATGCGCCCTCAAGCTTGAAAGGTTGATAAGAAAATTCTAAGTGTGGGACTTATATCCACCTCGCCCCCCCCCCCATATGCGCCCACTACACAAGAAGATGAAGAAAAAGTTTTTAGGTTTTTGAAAATATCCTCCTTCATACCTCAAATGCGCCCTCAAGGAAAGCAAGATGAAGTCAAAGGGGTCAAAGGCGTTTTTCCTCCTTAGCATGGCAAATGCGCCCCAGAAGGAAGTTGAAAATTACTAAAGCATGCAAATTTGAAGTGGGCCCCATCCCACACGCTGTGACTTGTGAAGGAGGTGTTCTACATTTGAAGTTTGACCTCATGCATGCGCCTTAGCTATTTAAGGAGGCCTTTAGGAATCTTGAAGTCATTCAAAATTTGAAGTGGGTCCCTTTGATGTACGCCTTGACTTATGGAGAGCTAGAGAAAAGTTAAGTATAGAAAACTTGAAGCTCTACCCCTCATGTGCGCCTACCTCAAGGAGTTGATAAGAAATTTTTCTAGGTGTTGCAAAATGGAAGTGCAAGGTATGAAATGCGCCCAGCTTGTGAAGGTGCAAGAAAGATTTTATAAGTCATAGAAAATGAAAGTTGATACCCTTAAGTGCGCCCATGCAAAGTAAAGACAAATGAAAGGAATCTAAGGCGTTGAAGTCAAAGTTCTCAAGGAGATGAAGAAATATTCTAAGTGTCAAAAATTCCTTCTCTATACTTGAAATGCGCCTATGCTTGTAGTGGTGAGTTAAAAAATGCCTAAGGCATGTAAATTGGAAGCTCCCACCCCCAAATGTGCCCTTGTGGGAAAATAGAAGATGAAGTGCCTAGGAAATGTTCTAAGTGTGAAAAATGAAAGTAGAAGCTCCCAAATGCGCCTGGCTTGAAAGAGGTAATATCAAAAGTTTAAAATTTTCCTAAGTGTGGAAACTCGAAGTAAGTCATGTGAAATGCGCCCATATTGATAATATGATGTCAAGATTTTTCTAAGTGTTAGCAAAATTCCACCTCTCTAGAGGAAAATTACGCCTAGACTTGAAGTGATGAAGTTTCTTGAGATATGAATAAAATTGCCAGAGGAGAAGTTAGAGGATGCCAGCGTCGCGAGGTTGATAAGGAATTTCAAGCCAGAGCAAGAAAATACTCACAGGGATGAAGAACTGGATTAAATTTGTTAAAAATGATATTTTCTAAGGTTCAAAATTCAAAAAAATTAAATGAACCCGTTCGTTGTATACCCATGAATTCAACAAGTTCTGAAGAAAATTCTCTTCTAGGTATTGAAGATCTACGACAGGGAATGGATTTCAAAGTCCTCTGCACTTCGCCAAGGCTTTCGAGATGGAGATTTTAATTGGCACTTGAAATAATGAATTTTCCTAAGGAAAATTTAAAATTTTCTAAGGCAGGGAATAAAATGTGTTGTTGACATAAAATGCCTTGGCGGATGAATTTGAAGTTGGATGCTTAGATAATTTTTGATCAGATTCCTGATGAAAACAATTTTCTTGAGCCAAAGTTGGATGAAATGTCAGAGTGAACGACCTAGCTGATGAAATGGATTTCTCAAAGATGCAGTTGAAGTTAATATTGTCAAAAGATGATACGCCCTTGAGGAGGATGAAATTTGTCTAAGGCATGAAGAATTTAAGGATGAAGTCAGAGATCACATAGACCTTGGAGTCAAAGTATGAAAATCAAGTGAGTGAAGTAAATTTGTATTATGAAGTGTTTTGATGCTCTTCTTTTTATCTGTTTTGCAGGGTGAACGATGGGGCTAGTGCACGATGACTTGAAGCGATGAAGCAAGAAGAAGAGTTGCATGTTGGAAGAAGTGGCTAAGTGCTAGAATTTCTCCTCAAAGACCCAATATGCACCCAACGCAGTCAGGCGAATGGCAAGCGGAAATGATCGAGTCCAAGACTGAAAAATCCTTCAAATTCAAGAATGGAAATAACGAAGGCCCAGAGGTTGGAAATGATCCTCAAACACTTCAGAGTTAGAGAACAACAGAGGAAAATCATCATGCAAACAAGTTTAAAAGGTTGTAGTCTTTGAATTTCAAAATGAGAACATGCCTGCCATGCCAGAAGTTGAAGCTGTTTGATCAAGTCTGCAATCAAGAACAAGAACAGTTTGAACTCATTTCAAAACGGGAATCTTCTAGAAGATGGTGGCCATTAGTGGCGCATTTATTACCCCACTCCTCTTGGTGGCGGTTTTTAGGGTGAATCTTGTTTAGGGCTGAGCTGGCACAATTTGGGCCATCCATCTGATTGTAATTTGAGCCGTTCATTGGACTTGGCCAGCTATATAAAGGGGCATCTCCCCTCATTTGTACCTCATTAGAATAGACTTTGAGTTAGATAGTAGACATAGAGTAGAGGGACAACTTAGAAGTAGCTTAGTATAGATTGATAGTGTAGTTAAAGAAGAAGGAAAGTTTTCCTTTGAAAAATTTTGCAAGAAATTGTTGTGTAAAACTTTCATAATAAAAGATCTTTTCATTGATGGTGAAATTCGTCTTTGTTATGGATAGCTAGCGAGGTTTCTTCATCCCTTCTACTCCAAGTAGCGTAGAGTAGCGTAATTTCATTTTTATGCAAGTAGATGTTAGTTGTGGAATGTGGTGTTTGATCTGAGCAAGCTTCGCTTATCCATACCACTAGTGGGCTCACTGATGGTGTGTTTGCCTTGTGTGGTCAACTGGAAACATTGTGGGCCTAACTTCAATCACAGTTTGAATGATAGTATGCGTCGTTGTGATGGTATCTTCATGTCAAGTGGTGGTTTGAACATCTTTAGTCATCTCCCCTGAAGATTGCACCGACTCCGTGGAAGCTGTCCGAGGCGAGGCAAAGCGAAGTTTGGTTGAAGTTTGCTGAAGTTGAGCTCCATATCCCACACTTAGAATAGATTTAGACTCTCTAAACCTTGCACCATTTGCATTTTGTACTTTCTGGTTAGAATAGGAAACCTGTGCTTCACTGATAAATCTATTGAATTGTGAAAACCCTTTCCTATGCTATTGAACAATTTCGTAAGTCCCCTTGAAATACCAGCAAATGACATCGAGCCAATTGAGACTATTCGCATTGAAGGAACCTTGGAGTTGAACGCACAAACTCTCTCGCAATCTTAGCGTGTTGGATACTTTGATCAAGAGAGAATAGGGTAGCCGTTGGCGACTTTATTCTGTGTTGGTGCGGTCACGAAAAACACATCAACAACACCAAAATGTCGTCGAAGAAAACTAGTACGAACCTCCTCAGTTGTGACTGGAAGACCCTGTTCATAGTGGATTGAAACGTAGCAGGTGCATTGGTCAGCCCAAATGGCATAACTACAAACTCAAAGTGTCCACAATGGCAATGGAAGGCTGTTTTCTCAATGTCCTGTTCCCTCACACGAATCTAATAATACCCTGATTTCAAGTCTACTTTTGGGAAACAACAGGCACCATGAAGCTCATCTATCAGCTCATCAATTCGGGGAATAGGATACCTGTTTTTGATTGCACTTTTATTTAGCAATCTGTAATCAATGCACATCCGCAAGGTACCATCCTTTTTCTTCACTAACACAACAAATGAGGCGAATGGTGACTTACTAGGCCTGATATGTCCCATAGTGAGCAGCTCCTTGATAGTTTTTTCTATTTCATCCTTAAGCCGCTTAGGATGCCTGTAAGGTGTGACAATCACTGGCTTAGCGCCCTCCTCCAACTCGATGATGTGCTCAATACCGCGGTCCGGTGGTCTACCAGGTGGAATCTCATTGAACACCTTAGCGTGTTTAATTCTCAACTCCTGTATGTCTATATTATAAACTAGGGTTTGCTGCTCCTCTTGTGATAGCATCATCATACACTCAACTGCCCACTCAATCATGTCATGTTGCATGAGTCTCTCCATTCTACCGAGAGATATCATTCTGAAATTGCTATCTCGGATGGCTTTCAACACATGATTCCTCCCGTCCACCTTGAATCTCATCCCCATATCGTGAAGGTTAAGGGTAAATCCTCCAATGTCGTGAAGCCATTTCATCCCTAGAACCATATCAGTGTCTCCCATGTTCACCAAATAGAAATCTGCCTTAAAGTCATAATTATTTAATTGCATAGGAAGATCTGCAATCATCTTATCGCACTTGAGAGTGTAGCCATCCGCGAACTTCACTCTTATGCCCTCATATTTTTCGGTATGAATCCCATGCCTCTCAACCAACCTAGCATCAATAAAATTATGCGTGGCACCTGTATCCAACAAAGTAATGATCTTTTTCCCAACTAAAACCCCTCGCATTCTGAAAGAGCCCTCTCGTTGTATGCTAGTGAGACGTGCTTCTTGAAGCTTAACTTCCTCCTCCATTTCAGTGTCATTTTCAACCTCATTTTCAAATTTTTCCCCCTCGGATTCCTCGTGCTTAGTGTGATGGTCAGATTTTTCAGATTCAGAGTCCTCATAGTATGCCCACATTACTCGGTTAGCCTTTCCCTTAGGTCTCAAAGGACAGTCGTGGTTTGCATCATAGGGTCATGTTGATGTGTTTTTTGTGACCGCACCAACGCAGAATAAAGTCGCCAACGGCTACCCTATTCTCTCTTGATCAAAGTATTCCGCACGCTAAGACTGCGAGAAAGTTCGTGCGTTCAACTCCAAGGTTCTTTTAATGCGAATAGGCTCAGTTTGGCTCAATGTGATTTGCTGGTATTTCAAGGGGACTTACGGAATTGTTCAGCAGTGGAGAAAGGAATTCAAACGCTTGAAGGATTTGTCTATGAAGCGCGGGTTTCCTATTCTAACCAGAAAATACTGAATTGAAATGGTGTAAGGGTTAAGAAGGCTAAATCTATTCTAAGGTGTGGGACATGGCGATCAATCTTCACAAGCTTCAACCAAACTTCACTTTGCCTCGCATCAGACAGCTTCCACGGAGTCGGTGCAATCTTCAAGGGAGATGATTAAAGATGTTCAAACCACCACTTGACATGAAGATACCATCACAACGACGCATACCATCATTCAAACTATGATTGAAGTTAAGTACAGGATATTCCAGTTGACCACACAAGGCGCATTCACCATCAGCAAATACACTAGTGGTATGGATAGACGAAGTTGCTTAGATCAAACACCACATTCCACAACTAACATCTACTTGCATAGAATGAAAATTATACTACTCTGAGCTACCATTTGAATCCGAAGGACGAAGAAACCTTGCTAGCTACTCACAACAAAGACGAAATTCACCATCAATGAAAAACTCTTTTATTGAGAGAGTGTTCACAACAATTTCTTACAAAGTTTTCAAAGGGAAAACTTTCCCTCCTCTTCAAACTACACTATCAATCTATACTAAGCTACTTCTAAGTTGCCCCTCTACTCTATGTCTATTCTAATCTTCTCTACTGTCTACTGAGTTACAAATGAGGGGGACTCCCCCTTTATATAGCTAGCCAAGTCCCAAAAGACGGCTAGGGTTACAATCAATAGAGTGGCTAGAATCGTGCCACCTCAGCCCTAACCCTAAAAACCGCCAGAATTGGGAGTCGTACATTAAATGAATCAAAGATTCCCACTCACTCCCAAAAACAACAAAGGCAATAAATGCCCACAATCAGTCTTCTAGAAGATTCCGCTTGTAGATGCGTTCACACTGTCCTTGATCTTCTTTCTTGACGTTGCTCTTCAACTTCTTTGTCACTTGAGCTAACACTTAGCCAATTTCTTGCAACTTTTTCTTCCTTCATGTGAAACTTATAACTTTATCTTCCTCCGAAGGTTGTAATATCATTGTGCTTCACCACTTCAAGTCATCGTGGTCTGGCCTCGACATTCCTCCTGTAAAACAAGCGAGGAGAAGAGTATTAGAACACTTCATAATATAATCTTAACTTACTTACCTGATTTTCACATTCATTGCCTCCTGTAGCCAACTTCTGCTTTCTTCATGATTCTTCTTGCCTTAGCCAAATTTTCAACCCATCCTCTTCAAGGGCGTATCATCCTTGAGAAATTCATTTCACTAACTGGATCTCTGATACTCTATTTCGTCCATCTCTGGCTCCGGAAGATTAGTCCCACAAAGAATTCAATCAAGTTCACGTAGGCACTTCCTTTCAAATTCATCATCTGGAGAATTTCACCTTGAAAACACATTTTCTTCATTTTTGCTTTAGAAAATTTTCAAGTTTCCCTTAGGAAAACTCATCAACCTAGTGCCCACTTGAAATCCTCATCCTGAAGGCCGCAACGAAGCATGGAAGACTTTAAAATCAACTCCTCATCGATAATCCTCAATACCCAGAAGAAAATTTCCTCCAGAACGCGTCGAACTCATGGGTGCACAACGAACGGGTTCATTTAATTTTCTTGAATTTTGAACCTTAGAAAATATTCTTTCATCAAATTTATTCTCGTTCTTCGATCCCCTCTGAGAATTTTGCTCTGACTTGGAAATTTTTATCAATCTTGTGGAGCTGGCAGTCACTGACATCACTTCTGGAAACTTTGCTCATGTTTCAGGAAAATTCCATCACCTCTCCAGACTTAGGCATTTTTTCCCCAAGGAAATAAATATTTCGCCTTGGAAAATTTGAATCACTTAGCATTTTTGAAATTTTTTTAATCCTTAGAAAATTTTTACTCGACTTCCTTCATCTTGCCTGTGAGGAATTTTTTTTTTGATTTCAACCTACTTAAAAAATTTGTCTCGAAAGCATTATCAAACACCTAACATGTTTTATTCTTCATCCCCCATAGGCCTAATATTCCCATCGCTTAGCAATATTTTGCTTCACACCCTCATCACCTTGGGCGCATTTCACTAATCACGAAGGATAAACCCCCTTTTACATTCCAACGCCTTAGGATATTCCCCATTTTTTTACCTTCAACACCTTTACCTTTACATGGCGCATATAGAGGTAGCAAGAGGACAAACTTCAAACGCCCTTTGACTTGTTGACTCTCTTTCCTTAGCTTGAGCGCATTTTGGCATATGAAAAGAATAACACGCTTGACTTTTTGACTTTGCTTAGGGGTTGCATGGGCGCATTTGAGAAGGAGAGAGGAGTGGGCGCATTTGCCATGGTGTGGAGGATAAAACACGTTGACTCTTTGACTTTCTAACCTTTGGTGCATTTGAACATGCATGAAGGATGAGTTTCTAACTTAGAAACTTTTTCATTTGCTTTGACTTGTCCTTTTCAAACTTATTCTACCATGCAGCTTGGGCGCATTTGGTATGTAGTGGAGGATGAAAACTTTCAAATGCCACCAACAAGCGACCTTTCATCTCCCACGCTTTTGTCTTGACATGCATGCATTTGAGCGCATTTTGCCCATGGAGGAGGATGAAGTTGTTTGACCCCTTGACCTCTTTCAAACTTGGCGCATTTCACCTCAACTGTTGGATGGGCGCATTTGGAGGGGTGAGGAGGATATCTACACTTAGAAAATTTTTCAACTTCCCTTCAATTTCCCTTGGGCGCATTTTGACATGCCTACTGGATAAAATTCATTGACTTTTCTTTGACTTCTTTGCACCTTGGGCGCATTTTGGCCTGAGTGAAGGACGAGCTTCATAACTTTGAAATTTTCCATGCTTCCTCATCAACTGGGCGCATTTTGCCATGTCTACTGGATGAAGTTCCAGACTTAGAATTTTTTTCTCGTTTTCGCCAGTCTTATGCCCTGCTATTTATAGTAAGCCCATTTCTGAAGGTGATTTACTATAAATAGTAACTGCTTGTTTCTGATAGCTCCACTGCTCCAATGAACTTGAAATTTGAATGAGGCGCTCCTCACCACGTGACCCGACTACTGACACTGACGCATGCACTCAATTTACTATTTTTAGCCTGTTTCCAAATTGACTTACTATAAATGGTAAGTGCTCCGTTTGACTTGAAATTTTGCCAGCAGATAGCCTGAGGGATGCTGATCGCGGTGGTTTACACGGGTTTTCGAAAATTCTGACCTTTTACGCCTCTTTTTGGGTCCCGAAGCTGGAAACCCTAATTCGCTTTGCATGCATATCAAATGATCTCTGTTTGCTCTCGTTTCTGCGGCATTGCGATCAGCTTGTGATTCTGAACTGCTGGGAAGCGGCTGCCAGGACATACCTGCTAAAAATAGCAAGTTCCTTATTTAGTGAGTATCTTCGTTTGCATGTCACACCATCGCGAAGCTCTCGAAAAACCCATCAGGAATCATCCGACATGCAAAAGAAACCCTGACATGCAAACTCTAAAAAATAGCCTCGGAAGACTGAATTCTGAAAGTGGTCGTCTCGTTTTGCATGTTATATCGTTGCGAAGGTCTCGAAAAACCTAGAAGGAATATGCAGACATGCAAAGGAAAACTCTGCATCTGAACCCTGAAATCTGTCCCGGAAGCTGGACTGCTAAAAATAGTAAGTTGTCTGTTTTCGCCCAAATTTTGCATACGAGTAGCCTGATGCGCTCTGAACGCCGTGTGACTGTCGGAATTTCAAAAAAGTTGACAGATTGCCTGTAATTTCACACTTACTAAAAATAGTATCTCAGAATTTGATGAAAATTTGCTAAGAGCCTGCTGGAAGCACACTGAGAACAATGTTAATCTCAATTTTCAATTTACTCACTTCGTCTGACCGTGGACTGACCAGGAAAGATGAAACCCTAATATTCAAACTTGGCCAAAATTTCACGTTCAAAGACGGGTATAACCCCATATAGACAAAGCGAGAGAGAGACAACAACGAAAACAAACCAGCACCAAACCAAAAGCAAAGCCAAAATTAGGGGGTCCCCATTTGCAATGGGGCGATGTGTGAAAAAACGTCACAACAGGTCATTTACAATAGAAGCACGACTTCTTCTTGCGCAAGTCATCAATGGTTTCTTTGTCTAAAGGGGGTGCTAATTTCCCTTTAGCATTTGATTTCTTATTCTTCTTAGAGAATGCTTTTCCGTCCCTATATGATAATGATGCTTTAGATGAGAACTTACTTTGCGGAGCTGCAAGTTCCATGGTCCTAGCTTTTTTCATAGCCTTTTGTAGGGTCGGGGGATCAAAAGCTTTGATCCAACCTCTCAATGGTTCCAATAGACCTTCAATGAATAATACAACTAATCTTCTTTCTGATATATTGGAAACCATAACAAATAATCGCTGAAAATCACCTATATATCGCTCCAAATTCCCAACTTGCTTGAGTTGAGCTAGGTCTCTGAAATACGTTTCCGGGTCTTTCTTGTGGAAATGTTCGACCAACCGATCCATGAACTCCTGGTAAGAGGTGATGCAATTATGCTGCAACGTGACCATCCCATGATACCACCAATCATGAGCCACTCCTTCCAAGTGTAAGGTAGCATATTTAATTGCATCTGACTTTGCCATAGGTGAAAGGCTCAAGAAAGTGTCCAACTTATGAACCCAAGACTAAGCTGTAACTATCTGCTGTGACCTTTTCACACATCGCCCCATTCAAATGGGGACCCCCTAATTTTTGCTCCATTCTGGTCTTTTGGCTTGGGTTTTTCTCTATCTCTCTCTCTCTCTCGCTCTGTCTCTCTTCTGATGTCCGCCTTTCAAGGGTTGCGCCCGTCAGTGAATTTAAGCGTGAAATTGGCCAAGTTTAAAATTAGGGTTTCATCTTTCCTGGTCAATCCAAGGTCGAATAAAGTGAATAAATTGAAAATTGAGACTAACAGTGTTGTCTGCATGCCAGTTGCAGGCTCTCAGCAAGTTTTCATCTGATTCTGAGGTACTTACTATTTTTAGTAAGTGTGAAATTCAGGGCAATTTGTCAGCATTTTTGAGATTCCGACAGTCACATTGAGTTCAGAGCACATCAGGCTACTCACATGTAAAATTTGAGCGAAAACAGACAACTTACTATTTTTAGCAGTTCAGCTTCCGGGACGAATTTCAGGGTTCAGATGCAGAGTTTTTCTTTGCATGTCTGCATATTCCTTCTGGGTTTTTCGAGACCTTCGCAATGATATAACATGCAAAGCGAGATAACGACTTTCAGAATTCAGTCTTCTGAGGCTATTTTTAGGGTTTGCATGTCAGGGTTTCTTTTGCATGTTGAATGATTCCTGATGGGTTTTTCGAGAGCTTCGCGATGGTGTGACATGCAAATGAAGATAATCACTCAGTAAGGAACTTGCTATTTTTAGCAGGTGTGTCCTGGCAGCTGCTTCCCAGCAGTTCAGAATCACGAGCTGATCGTAGTGCCATAGAAACGAGAGCAAACAGATATCATTTGATACGCATGCAGAGCGAATTAGGGTTTCCAGCTTCGAAGCCTGAAAAGAGGGGTAAAAAGTTAGAATTTTCGAAAACCGGTGTAAACCACCGCGATCAGCATCCCTCAGGCTATCGGCTGGTAAAATTTCAAGTCAAACGGAGCACTTACTATTTAATTTGGAAACTGGCTAAAAATAGTAAATCAGGTGCATGCGTTGATGTCGACAGACAAGTCACGTGGTGAGGAGCGCCTCATTCAAATTTCAAGTCAATCGGAGCAGTGGAGCTATCAGAAACAAGAGGTTACTATTTATAGTAAATCACCTCCAGAAATGGGCTAAAAATAGCAGGGTGACTAAAAATGACAGTGTCGACACGACAACGATGTCATAAGGATGCAGTGTTCAAAATTTCAAGTTGTTCAGAGCTTCAAAGTTGCAAAATCAGAAGACTTACTATAAATAGCAGGGCATGAAATACTGGTGAAAAGCGAGAAAAAAAATTTCTAAGTCTGGAACTTCATCCAGTAGACTGGCCAAAATGCGCCCAGTTGATGAGGAGGCATGGAAAATTTCTGAGAGTCAAGCTTGTCCTCCACCATGGCCAAAATGCGCCCAAGCTAGAGAAAGTCAAGAGAAGTCAACGCCTTTTCATCCTTCTACCTAGCCTAAATGCGCCTTCAAGCATATGCCAAGCATAAAAAAAATTCTAAGTATGAAGTTCATCCTTCATCAAGGGGTGAAATGCGCCCAAGTTGCAAGAAGGTCAAAGGAAGTCAAACAAGCTCATCCTCCTCTATAGGCAAAATGCGCCCAAAAGCATGCATGTCAAGACGAAAGTAAGGAAGGTGAAGAGTCACTCCAAGGCGTTGTCATAAGTTTCATCCCTCACCTACATGGAAATGCGCCCAAGTTAGGGTGTAAAAAGTAAATGAAGCTGGTAAATGAGGTGAAATGTGATTAAATACTTCAAGGCGTGGTGAGAACTTGGTAAATGCTAGGCGTTATTCCTCTTCAAGCCTCAAATGCGCCTAAGGTGGTAAGTGGTGTTGGAGAATTTTTCCTAAGGCGTGGCCAAGGGATATGTGTGAGGTGGTGAAGATAAAATGCTAAGGCGTGATTTTTAAATTCTTCTAAGAGTGATATGCGCCCTAGATGTTGAGTAAAGAAAAATGAAATATTTCTAAGTGTTGGAGAATTTTTCTAAGGCATTTGAGCTTCAAATAAAATATTTTTCAAGTGTGAAGTAAAATGCAGAGTGGTGAATGTGAAATAAAATATACTAAACGCCCTCATGAAAATTCTTCTGAGTGAGGTTGATGTTTTTCTCACTAGCAAACTAAAATAATTTCCAAGGCAAAATTTTCCCAAGTGATGATTTAAAATATTTTCTAAGGCAAAAATATTTTCTCCCTTAGAAAATACGCCTAGAACTCAGGGTGGTGAAATTTTTCTTCGTGGAGCCTGAGCAAATTTTCTCAGCGGTGAAGTCAGAGAATGATGATAATGCAGGATGAACTCAAATTTCTCAAGTTGGAGCAACACAGATGATCACAGGCGAAGGATGGATTTAATTCAATGAAATAATATTTTCTAAGGTTCAAAATTTAAAAAATTAAATGAACCTGTTCATTGGGTACCCATGGATTCGTAGCATTTTGAAGAAAATTCTCTTCTGGGTACTGAACATTTGCGAGGATAGATGGATTTCCAAGTCTTCCGCACTTCGCCAACGCTTTTTCAGTGAATAATTTAATCAGTGCTCAAATTGTGAATTTTCTTGAGGGGAAAATTTAAAATTCTCTAAGGCAAGATGAATAAAATGTGTTTTCAAAATGAATTTCTCCGAATAATGAATTCGAAATGAGTTGCCTAGATGATTTTGATCGAATTCTTCGAAGATGAACTTTCCAAAGCTGATGAAGAGTTGAATTCGAATTCGAGTGACAGAGCTCCGGTTGGTGAATCAAAGAGATGAATTTAAATTAAATTTTTCGAAAATAAATTCAAAGATGCCAGTCAAAGTCAAGTTTCTAGAAGAGCAAGATTCTTGACGTCGAATGACAAGTGTTAGAAATACCAGAGAGGGAAAATTCGAATTCTTGAAGTGGAGTAGTGGAAGTTTAATGCACTGGCTAAAATTGGCTCCTTCTAGAATTCGATTTTTGGCTATAAAATGAAGAAGTTTCTCACTTCTTTTTCACAGCTGGAGAAGTCGAATTTGCTCTAAGTGAAGCATTGCTGAGGCTTGAAGAATTTCAAAATTTTTGGCTAAGTCTATATGTTGCTGAAGTGTTGCTGAGGAAGGGGCGTTGGAAATTTGCTATTGCTAGAGTTCGAATTTGCTAAAGGGCACCTTGAGTTGCCAATGCAAGTGAAGGAAATTTCGACTTAAAGAAGAGTTTGCTGAAGTTTGAATTTTGTTGAGGCTTGAAGAAGACTGTATTGCTGAAGCTGGAAGTGCGCACTAGTTGATTAAAGAAGGTGCGAACTTGAAGTTGATTTGTTGTTGAGATTTGAAGTTGTCAGTGCTAAGAGGGACGCCTTGAGGTGAAATTGCTGAGAATTTAAAAAGTACGAACTTTCTGGTTGCTGATTGGAGTTGCTGAAGAGTAGTGAAGTCACTGAAGTCTACTTAGAAACCTTTTCTAAGTGTTGAAGTTCGATTTTATTGGAGAAGAAGCTGAGGTTTGCAAATAAGAAAAGTTATTGCAGCTTCTTGAAGTCGACTGCAGCCCCTACACAATGTCTTATCTTATTTTATAAATTTAATTGCTGATGAATGTTTATTGCTTGCAGATGGCTGAGGCAAGGGCGATTGGCAAGGACAATGGTGCATCCAGGCAAGCTGTGATTAAGAAGCTGAGCAAAACATTCATGCCAGAGTCAAAGTTCATTTCAAAGTTGGGCAAGCTGACAGACACCAACTTGGGCTCCGTCAACCTGGAAACCTTCAAGAACAGGATGTTAGGAATTGGAAGTCATCGGCCTTCGACCACTTCACACAATATTGTCCGAAGCGGGTTATATGCAGCTGCTGGTTTCCCACCAGCCATTCAGTGTTCAGAGCTGATGATGGAGTGCACCAATTATTATGAGAAGGATCACAAATCGATTATGTCACCTGATGGCCAAGTGCTAGCCAATCTTACTCCAGTGACCATTGGTGAAGCTTTCGGGATCCCAGTGCACAGGAACATGGTTTACAAATCCAAAGAGTAGACTGAACGGATGTATGCTTCTGCCTTCGAGAGATGCACGGAGACGATCAACACTCATTGGATGGGCACTCCCAAGCCTTCTTGAACGAAGTTGCCGAAGCAGATCATTGCGGATGACTTGAAACAAGAATATTGTGATCTCATCATGATGCTGAGCAGAGTTGGTGGTTGTGCACAGTCATTCATTTTTGAGCCTTGGATGTTTTACTACATCAACCTGGTGCTGGAAGGGAAGGATTATGTCAATTGGGCCGAGATGATCAGTGATAATTTGCATGAGCAGCTCCTGAGCTTGAGGAGAACGAAGACATTTTACATGAGCTCTTATATTATCTATATGTTGGCACGTATGACGAAGTACAGGGGGATCTCTTACAAGGAACTTTTCGGTTGTGGCTGCCACCAGTTTAAAATATATGATGCCTGTCCACAGTTGCATTTAGCGAGCACAACTCACTACAAGCGTGTCAACGATTCCTTCACCATGTATATCATGAGATTGCTTCAGGAGCGGTTGCATCACGAATCTCGAGGGAAGCCCAAGAGTTGATTGAAAGGTATGGGTGCTGGTTCATACAATTTCCGAAGTTTTCTTACATTAGGCTGCAAGGTTTTTCATCGTACCCATATAGGCTGCCTAAGTACCCAACAGATAGAGTTTTAATGCTAGAGATATCTAGGCAATTGCTTGCCTTTGATAAAATTCAAAAGAAGGAGGAATTGAATTCCCAATTGTCATGGGCAACTCGGATGAAGTGTGTCCCTCAATACAGGCAGCTAGAGAGGCTGAAAGTGAGCTTCAAATTTATCATTTCTCATATCACACCAGCCGACAGCACTATGACCCACATCATAACATCAAACGGGTACTGTCAGAGGAGTTTAAACATAAGGCCACCATTGAGGATTATTGGGCTGATGCAGCTGATGAGATTGAAGTAAGGAAAAGGATGTTCTCTCAGTTGCCGATTACTTTGATCAGGGAGTGTGAAGTTGTGCCGGTTCTAGACCAGGTGAATGAGGATATGGACGTTGTCCATCCGGATTATGCAGCTGTTAGAGATACTCCACTTCCACCTCTAGATTGGTCAGAGCCTGAGTTTGTAGATTTGGATACTCTTTCTATTCCTGTCCTGACATTCACTAGGGCATGGGTTGATAGACGTGTGAGTAGGTTGAAGAGTAGGTCAATTGCCTTGACTTACAATATGATGGGAGATCACAGGACACCCACCACTGGTAGAAAGAAACAGATCACACGAGGTCCAGAGCCTAAAAAGATAGAGCTAGTTCGACAGGAGCCTACTCAGCCAGAACCTCCACGAGTCACAGTTGCATCACCATTGGAGACATGTTCTCCAAGTATACAGGAGGTTTCTTTGTTTGCTGATCAAAGGAATGCATTGAATCAGGTGCAAGTGGTACAGGATAATATTCAGCCTCCACGGAGAGAGTCGGTTGGCCAGAGCTTCAACGCACCTGCTAGGGTTGATCAGCAGGATGATGAGGGGACTATTACTGACCCTCAATTTCAGTAGGAATTAGAGGCGGCTTTGAATGATGATGATGATATAGTTTCAGGGGACACTCAGCCACTTGAGGACGATGAGCCTCGCCAGAATGATGTAGAGGTTGAGCAAGTTAGAGAGGTAGAGGCACAAGAACAGTAGCCTTTCAATATACAGTATAATGTGCCTGATTGGCTTAAGGATAGAATGAGGAGAAGCCCCAGCGAGGAGATTGATCCAGCGGTTGAGATGGAGGAATTTTTGAACAGGATCAGTGCACCTCCACAGAAGAAGAAAGCGAGAAAATTTTCGAAGATATCCATTGAAGAGGATGGCTCTCACACCCTTCATGTAGCTGTGCCACGAGTTGAGTGTGACCAAAATGAAGCAATACCTGAGAATTATGTGGTCACGACTTCGGATTTGGGACGCCCCACTGGTGCGCAGATTGTAGAGGAGTGTGATAACTCCTACCTGGCCCTCAAAGATAGGTTATTCAAGAAAGAAGGGAAGTATAAGAAGTTGAAAAGAGAACACAAAGCTTTAATTGGATATGTACAACAGTTATCTCGTTCTCGTGGGCAGGATATTCCAGTAATAGAGCCTCCAGCGGAAATACCTAGAGAGTCCATCAGTGGCTTGATGGAGTTAGGAAAAATGGCACAGGAGGCAGACAAATGGGTCACAGGGGTTCGTGTTGAGACAGAGAAATTCATGGAGGACCTTGCTTTTGCTTTTTAGCAGGCCTCTAGTATTTTGGCACGGATGGAGGCGGTTGATCATGCTTGGGGCGATGCTTCTATCTATCAGAGCAGAGTAATTCAGCGTCTTGAGGCATTGAGGCATGTTTTGTTGCGATTGCTGATTGATGGAGGTGTCATTCAGGAGAATGACAGATATGATTTCTCGAGATGGTATTCTTCAGCGATCACGGGGCGTGGTTTCTTCGACGTAGCACAGGCGGATTCAGCCAGGATACATAAGGCTATGGCCAATATCATTGATGGAGTTCAGAACACTTTTGAGGCCATATTTGCTAGTTGGCTAAATCCAGATGAGATAAATGTTGATAATTTGAGGGATAGGCTGGTACCATTCTTTTCGGAGGTGAAGAACTTTACACAGGATGACTTCGAGAACACCTCCACTTTCTCCAATTTGATTCAGAGCACGCAAGATTCCTTAGCTGCTTGGAGAAAGTCATGTGCACGACATGAGACATCAGTCGCAGTGTTAGAGTTTCAGCTTGATTGTGTTCCACCCATTTCAGTTCAGGAGGTTGAGGCTGTACTTGGCAGATTTGTTGAGTTTGCAGCCAGAGAGGAGAATGGGAACGCACTGCTGGACAAGGATCTTCTAGAAGATTGATTGTGGACATTTATTGCCTTTACTATTTTTGGGAGTGAGTGGGAATCTTTGATTCATTTAATGTACCACTCCCTATTCTGGCAGTTTTTAGGGTTAGGGCTGAGGTGGCACGATTTTAGCTACTCTATTGATTGTAACCCTAGCCGTCTCTTGGGACTTGGCTAGCTATATAAAGGGGGAGTCCCCCTCATTTGTAATTCATTAGCATAAGATTGGACATTAGCATTAGAGCTAGAGCTAGAGAGTAGAGCATAGTAGATCATTTTGCTTAGCATAGTGTGGAGGAGAAAGAAAGTTTTCCCTTTGAAAACTTTTGTGGAGATTGTTGTGTAACACTTTTCATGATAATAGATCTTTTCATTGATGGTGGAATTCGTCTTGTCATGAATAGCTAGCAAGGTCTCTTCTTCCTTTCGAATCCAAGTAGTATAACTTTCATTTCATGCAATTAGTTTACTTTGATGTGTGGCGTTTTTGTTGAGGTAGCTTCTTTTATTCCATACCACTAGCGGCTTGTTGATGATAAGTTCGCCTTGCGTGGTCGACTGGAAATTATCTTGAGTTTAACTTCGATTGTGATTTGTATACCTATATGCATCGTTTGATGGTGTATGTATGTTAAGTTATAATCTGAACATCCTTTGCTATCCCCTTGAAGATTGCACCAATTTTGCCGAAGCTGTCCGACGTGAGGCTAGGCGAAATTTGGTTGAAGTCTGCCAAAACTGAGCTCCACATATCCTGCATTTAGAATAGAATACAAGTTTTTTAGGCCTTACACTCTTTACTTTCTGCATATTTCTGATTAGTTTTAGGAAAACGTACTACATTGCCAAATCATACACGCAAGAATCCCCTTCAAATCATATACCAGCTGCTGACTGCAAGAAGTCTGAACAATTGTGTAAGTCCCCTCGTAAGAACACAGCAATACACATCAACCAACTGAGGGTATTCTAAGTATTCGGAACCTTGGAGTTGAACGTGCGAACTTTCTCGCAATCTTAGCTCACAGAATACTTTGATCAAGAGAGAATGGAGTAGCCTTCGGACTATTTTGTTCTGCTGTTTGGTGCGGTCACAAAAACCACGTCAACAGGAACTGGCGCTAGAAGGAGGGCCTCTACACGAGTTTCTATAGTTAGCAATCATATTCGAATAAAAAAGGGGGATTTCCATTCAAAAGGAAATTCATTGGAGAAAGAACATATCATGAGTCAAGATGGTGTTACCGCATAGAGAGATATTCCCAGTGTTGCAGCCTAACTTGGGATTCAACGACGATCAAGAGGATATTCTTTCAGGACTGAACAATCTTGCTTGGAAAACAAAGGAGAGCTACGCCCAGTACATGAGAACTTGCTTCGTGTTGGAGGAAGAAGAAGAAAAGGCTATTGAGATTCAAGTTGCAATTGAAAGGAATTTGCTTGATCAAAGACAACCACTCGCTCCTCTTCCTCGCCGACAGTGATCAGCTACATCCTGGATCGAATTAGTTCATTCTCGCCCGAAAAGTTGAAGAGAATTTTGAGGTCCGCGCCAAGTTCATCCAAAGACTTTGTGGAGTTAGAGTTGCCCACTCGAGCAAGGAAGAAGAAAGAAAGTCGTTCAAGTGAAGAGGTGTTTTCAAACAAAGAAGTTCAGTCTAGTGAAGAAAGCGGAGAAGAGATTACAAGTTTGTTCCGAACTCCACCAAGTGTTTCAAGGTTTGCGCAGCCAAAAGCAGTTCAAGTTACCACGCTAGTGTTTGTTCAGCAACCAGTTCAGGCTACCACACCTCAACAACGACAAACAACTCCAGTAGTTGTATATCAAAGGCGGCAACCAATTCAAGCAATGGCTCAACCAGGAGGTCAACAAGGAGGTCAACCCACTACAAATGGTGCTACTTGGCTAGTTACTAATCCGTCCCCTCTCGAGTTTGCTAATTATCACGACATGCCGAAGAATCCGGAGCACTTCTGCACCAAGTACCAAGTTAATGACCCAAACTGTACTGCGGAGGATCACATCAAGATGTTTGAAGATCATTTGCGAAATAGACAAATTGCATATGCAGATGTAGCTTGCAGATTGTTCCCGTATTCCTTGGGGGAAGAAGCGCACTTTTGGTTTATACACTTACCAGTTGGGTCTATAAGAACGTGGGAGAAAATGAAAGAAGCTTTCATTGGAAAGTTTGGTATTCCAATCACCCCAGTAGAGCTCTTCCGCCAATTCACAGAGGTGAGAAGACAAGACAAAGAGCCTATCCACGCCTTCAATAACAGATTCCAGAAAGCTCTCACAAGGCTACGAACTCCATACATTGTTGCTGATGCTAGAGAAAACTATTATGCAGCTTTGGACCCATTAACCGCGATGTTTGTGAGACAAGCTCATCCCATTCCAGCGGATATGAACCAAGCATACGCGAAGGCTGTGGAAGTAAGCCAGAATATGGGCCAAAACATAACTGGGCCTTCTTTGTACACAGGCTTGACGACAACAAACAATCAAATGCAAACACTTACTCCGGCATGGAATCAGCAAATTCCGGCGTTAAATCCAGTGCCAGCACCATCTAATCAATTGGTTCTCCATCCTGGGATACCTCTATCCCAGACCCCAGCAACACAGCCTGTTTATCTCCAAAACATAGTGCCTTCAACGAGGGCACAAGAGGAGAAAGACAAAATGAAAGAATTGGTAGAACAAATGAAGAGGCTGTCATCTGAGGTGACTCACCTCAGAAATCAAAATAATCAAATGCAATCTATGTTGAAGAATTATCAAGCACATCCAGGTGCCAATCGAGGATATCATAATAATCCTCCACACCATCAAGATGCCCACCAAGGACATGGACACGACAATAGTCATGGGTATCGAAATAACAACCAAGGATATCAAAAAAGGTCCTGGAATACTGGACCTAACAACGGAGGAGTTCCATCACCGCTAGATAACCCGCCGCCTCCAGAGAACCGCCCCACGGACAGAGTATTTTTGGCAGAAGCTGCTATGTCAGGATGGTGCCGACTCCACAATACCAATCAGCACTCAGAGTTACAGTGCCATGAGTTTCAAGTCGCTGCTGATATCTTCAAAGGAGAAGTAAAGAGCACAGAGGGTACTGAGAATCCTCCAACTACCGGGTATGAGATTGTCCCAGTGCAGAGATATGACCAAGCACTGATTCTAGAAAATGTCAATATCGTGTCTGAGTATCAAAGTTACACGCCACCAGAAGTTAATCACAGGTTTCCACCAGCTTCGGCAAATGGTCCCGTGGAGGCGCCAGATACTCAAGTCTACGAAGAAGCTCAAGTTTATTCAGAAGCTCAAATGTATTCAGAGGTTCAGGACAGTTACTCATAGGAGCCACTTGAGCAAGGTAACTACGTTTTTCCACCTCTCAATAATAGTGTTTTGGTAGAAGGAAGTAGAGAGGTGCAAGCATTTCAGACTTCCGGAGGAGCAACACCCAAAGTGTACCAAAGGACTTATCATCAAAAAGAGCCTTTGACGTCCTCAATTCCTCCGAATAATTTTGCGACTCCGCCAAATCCCAATGCAAGCAACAATCCAAATTTGCCTCGGGAATCTCCAGAGTATAGACAGCAGAATGTGATGCAAAATAGAAATGGACAGCAAACTGTCCAGCAACCTATCCAGTTAATGCAGCGTCCTCAAAAGGACAATCTTCCAAGAGATGATATGAAAAGATTAAGTTCTTATGTACTAGATGAAGTGAAGAAGATAAAGGTCAGTCTTCCCTTATATGAGTTGATGAAGATCTCAGAAGTAAGAGACACAATCCTGGGAAGCCTATACGAGACACCAGTTGTGAAAAATGTCTCAAGAAGCACCTAGGAATCCTCTAGTAAATGTACAGTCTCGTCCCACACAGAGCACAGATATGGTAGAAGAGGTGCCTCACGCGCCGTTCAACACTTGGGAGACTCCACAACAATCTCAGGGTTTTGTGGGAATGGTACAAGGATCTTCAAGTGAACCTGAGAAGTCAAAAATTGAAGATAAAAGGAGAGTAAGATTCAATTTGCCCACAGAGCAAAGCCAGAGCAAACACAGAAGGTTGCTCAGAGTAATCAGGTCCCATTGGACAAAAGAGATGAAAAGAAGAGTGCTCTAGCAAATGAAAACAAGAAACCAGTGGTATTTTATCAGGGGAGAGATGAACCAGCCCCATTCTTGGTGTCAGTTAGAATATTTGGAAAACTACTACACAATTGTTTAATTGATTCCGGTGCCTCGAGTAACGTTAAACGATCAACAAACAGTAATGCCAATACCTCTATCTTGTCAAAGCAAAGAGTAGAGATACTAGAAGTGATTAATGATAAACAAGTAAAATGAAAGGGAAAGCTCACGAAGGCACAAAGTCGTTTCGTAGCTTTTTCAATGGTGGATCTGTGAAAGATGTGTTATTTGTTGCATTAGAAGCACAAAGTCTTCTTAGATACAACAATTCCTCGAACATCATGAACAATTACAAGCGCAAAGTCTTGTAGATCATCCAATCGAAGTATCCAAAGGGCATGAACAATTACAAGCACAAACTCTTGTAAATCATCCAACAATAGTTAACCAAACACAAAACATAAATCCAAATAAAAGATGTAACACAAAGTTTACATGAATTACTTAGAGTCCTTCAGATATCTTTTACTAATCACCACCAAATGAGATCAATTCACAAGACTATTGAATCCAACTCAAAGTCTGGTTTGCAATCTTCTTCTTTATTGATCAGATTTCATTCTCAAAGCATGAACACAAAGTTTCACAATTCTGCTTCAAAAAGGGCAGCACTTCGTTGCAAAATACTAAAGGATAAACTGTACAATAGAAATCCCTCATATTTATTAAAGAGAGGGAAGAGTAAATCTAGGAAAGTTAGGTGAGTTAATTTAGGAAAATCTCACCTAAATTTTGACTAAGTCAAAATGTAATTTGTCTTCAAGAAATTACATCTCAGAATTTTGGTGCAATTACACTTCGAGAAAAGACATTTAAGATGTCAAAAACTATTTACAAGATGCATAAAGGGAAGCATGAAAATGTTCAACATCGGATATCAAAAATCTTCATGGTTCCTTGCTTTGGGCACAGAGTTTTCATACTTCTTCTTGGTCTCCTATATGAGCGCATCATCTGAGCCGACTATGTAATCTACAAGGGTGTGAGCTCTTATGATCGACCTTCTGGCAAATGAATGGATTTTCTTGCACCCACGAAGATGTGTCTTGAGATTATCAAGTGTCAGCGGTATATTGCAAATGATATGTATTGAGGCTTTGGGAAAAATTGTCATCCTCAACTTGCTGCATAATGGCTTCTTTGTAGATCTGGGATAGTTCACTGGATCAGAAGATGTCACCTTTAGGATCACTTGATGAAATCTGGAGAGAAACTGCAAGGATGGTGAATCAATAGGCGTTAGCAAAAAAAGTAGCATTGGGAGCGTGAAGCGAGCTACGATGTGTGATGTCCCCATCCTAGTCAGCATAGCTGGATATGTGGTTAGCCTATTATTTCGATCCTCGTAGGCTGACAGATGTGTGCAGAGGATCAATTGAGGTAGTTACCCGACGTTCAGGAGCTTCATTTTTGTAGTTGTCAGGTTGGGCCTTCGCAGAATCCTTTAGAGTGGTTTTTCAGAGACTTGCTATCTTTAGAAAGTCAGATAGGTGGAATCTGCTATTTTGGGTAGGGCACTTGGTTCAGCTGTTTAGCTCAGAGTCGACCCATTTCATCAGTTTGATGGTCAGACGGAGAAATAATAGAGTATTTAATGATTAATTAAATAATTAATATTTTTGACTTTATATTAAAGTCACTTTATTAATTTATTTAAATATTTGATAAAAGGCGTATTATAAAGTATTTATTATACTTTATAATAAAGTGAAAAATTAATATAATGAATAAGTATTTATTCATTAATGATGAGGGCGCCAGTTATTGATTATATTTCTCCTAAGTCAAAAGGGCGTATTTAATCATTTATTTAAATGATTATTAAAAAGAGGTTTTGGGTCGAATTTTCAAGAGAAGCTATATATTCACAGCTAAAGACAAATCGAACTCTTATGTCTTGATTATTCAATTTGTCTTCTTTTTGCTCTGAGCATTGAAGTTTGCAAAACCTAGGGTTTCAGCAGACGATTGGTTTTATGAACGATACCTCTTCAAGATCTAGCATACTGAGACTGTGCAATACCAGTTGAAGATTGTCTACTTGGTGACTTCACACAGAAGTTGCAGTTGAGTTTATTGATCGATTCAGGCAGAGTTTTGTAGAGGATATTCATCAGTTATTTGGGGCGATCCTTTCAGAGATCTTTACACAGGGATCTGGCACTACTTTCAATAAGGCCGTACCATATTTATTATAGCTGTTGGGCCGTACAGATCTGTACTAGCAGGGCCGTACTTTTCTCAGGAGGAAACACCTTCAACTTTCAGTTTCTGTCAGTGGGAACTAGTGCGCCTTGGGTTTCTGGAGATTTCTCTTGTTCTGTGCTTGGAGATTCATGTCCCTGAGTTGGCCGTACTATCTTCTTTGATTCTTTCATGTGGCTGCAATAGCAATCAGGTTCTTTGAAATAAAGTTGTATTTCCATTATATGTTCAATTTTTGATATTGTATGTGCTCTGGAAACTTAATAAATTGATGCGCCTACATCTTTTGAGCATTATCAAAGTATATTCATTGCCTTAAGATTTGTTATGAATTTTTAAGCAATTTTAGTTCAAAATCGCAGCTTTCTTGTTTTATGCAAAAAACCATTAAAATACAAAAAAAACTACAAAACAAACAAAATTAGTGATTTCAGTTAGGGTTTGGGGTTGAGAGTCATCTGGATTCTTACAGTGGTATCAGAGCACAGTTTTCCTGCCATCCTGTGCTTTTTCAGTTGCTTTTTCAGAAAACAGAGTGCTTTTTGGTTGCCTTTTCATGAGTAGAGACATTATTCGTTATACCAAGGGTGTAGGAACAGGCAGAGTTGAGGATTGAACAGGTCCACCTATTCCTGAAGGTGAGACAGTGTCAGGAGTATTGGGTATTCACAGATCTAGCTCCAACAGCAGCGAGAACAGTGTTGCAACCCTAATGGCAGACCGTGAGATCCCTGCAGAGACACATAGGGATTCAGGGAAAGCGCATGCAGAGGGCGACATTATTGATGAGGAGTTCAGACGCAGGCATGATAACATGATGGACATGATATCCCAGTTGATGGGCACTATTAGGCAGTATACTCCATCACAGCCACATTATATTCAGATTGGAAAGTCGAGCAGGACTGCAGGAGTGGATCAACCTTTGGCATCAGCACCACGACAGCCATCACCAAGCTATCAGGAGCGTAGGCCTGGACAACCTACCTTCTTACCCAGAGAGACCCCACCTCCGACTCCAGGGGCAGAGGAATAGGGGCATCATCAGGAGTTTCAGCCACATAATGGCATGTCAGTAGCAGATGTGACTAGATTTCACGGTGAGTATCTATCATTAGCACCTGAGATGAGACAGGCATTATCATTTCATGAGTTTATGGATGTTCACAAACCTAGAGGCAGATTTGACTGTAGAGCTCCTCAGCACCAGCAGCCACAGCCACAGGTGAATAAGGATTTGCAGTATGCAGTCAGCAAGATCACCTTGCTATACTTTGATGGGTCTGATAAGACGCCAGCGAGGTCTTGGGTCCAGAAATTGGACAACTATCTTTCATTGAGACCTATGCAGGAGGACAAGGCCATTAAGTTTGCTACTTTGCATCTTGATGGGCTTGCACATGGTTGGTGGCATCACGGCATGTACACACTTGGCCATCATGCGGTCAATACTTACCAGGAGTTCACCAGCAGGCTCATAGAGCGTTTTGATAAGAAGGATCCGGAACTCTACTTCAGGGAGCTAGCTCAGCTCAGACAAACGGGTAGTTTGGATTCTTCTATTGGTGAGTTTCAAAGGGTTGCAGTCATGGTGACAGGCATTTCAGAGCGGAGACTCATTATACTTTTCGTTGAGGAGTTGACAGAGCCTATGAGAGGTTGGGTCAAGGCATTTGACCATCCTACCCTTCAGGAGGCCACGAGGAAGGCACGGAATATGGAGCTTGCAGCACCTCGCAGCAAGTTCACTCCAGGTATGACACCCTACACGAGGCCTAATAGGTCTTTTGACAGGAATAGGCTCTTTGACAGGAGGGATCCACCAGATCCTAAGAAACAGAATGCACCACCCTTTGACAGAGAAACACTGAATGAATTACGGAAGAAAAAATTGTGTTTCTGGTGCAAGGCACCCTACGATGAAAAACATGTATGCCCACTCCGTCCCAAGGTCAAAAATAATCATATGGAATGGTTTTATGAGGGCGAAGAGCAATATGATCTGTCAGACCAGCAAGCTGATTTCGAGCATTCAGATGATGACAGGTCCGAAAACGAGGGTGAAAACGAAGGAGGAAGGAAGCTACAGGAAGCCCATTTGACTAGCCTCCAGAGAGATGGGTCGTTTAGACTTCGCGGGCTCCTAGCAGGTCAGAAGGTAATCACTTTACTGGACACGGGTGCCACACATAATTTCATTGATGCATGGCTGGTAGAGAGACGTGGCATTCAGACAGAGCAGTTTGAGGGTATTTGAGTGAAGGTGGCTGATGGGTACACCCTCAGATGTGACCGAAAGATTACTAATCTACCGATGCGACTGAACAACTATGAGTTCAAGACTGAATTCTATGTTGTTAATATGGGAGATACTGATGTGGTGTTAGGGATGGCATGGTTGCACGATTTGGGTGAGTTCACACTCAATTTGCGAGACATGGAGATGAAGTTTAAGGTTGATGGGAGACCTCATGTCATCAAGGCCATTAGAGACAGTAATCTGAGGATGGTTTCGTTCAGGCGGATGGAGAGACTCATTCGTCATGATATGGTTGACTGGGCTGCAGAGTGTATGTTGATGCCAACACAGCAGGAGCAGCAGAAGGGTGAGTACCACCCTGACATTCAGATATTGAGGACTAAACACTCCAAAGTATTTAGTGACATTCCACCTGGTAGACCTCCAGACAGAGGCACAGAGCATATCATTGAGTTGGAGGAAGGGCGCAAAGCCCATTATGATCACACCCTACAAACATCCGAAACGACTCAAGGATGAGATAGAGAAGACCATCAATGAGTTGTTAGCTATGGGGCATATTAGACCTAGCAAGTCACCTTTTGCTTCATCGGTTGTATTGGTGAAGAAGGATGGATCACTTCGGATGTGCATAGACTACCGACAGCTCAACAAGAGGACAATTAAGAATAGGTACCCTATACCACGCATCGATGAGTTGATTGATGAGTTACATGGTGCTATCTTCTTCACGAAGATTGATTTGAGATCTGGGTACCACCAGATTCAGATGAGGGAGCAGGATATTGAGAAAACCGCTTTCAGGTGTCATTGCGGTCACTTCGAGTTCTTGGTTATGCCCTTCGGTCTAACCAATGCACCTGCCACCTTTCAGGCTACTATGAACAGGGTCTTCAGTTCTCAGTTGCGGAGATTTGTATTGGTCTTCTTCGACGACATTCTGGTATATAGCAGGTCATGGGAGGAGCATTTCGCTCACTTAGACGCAGTTTTGGGTATCTTGGCTGATGAGTCTTTCTATGCCAAGGAATCCAAGTGTGAGCTAGGTATGGAGGAGTTGTATCTGGGGCACATCATCAGTGCCAAGGGAGTGAGTATGGACCCCGAGAAGGTCCAGGCTATAGTTGAGTGGCCGGTACCTGAGAACCTTACGCAGCTCAGAGGCTTCATTGGGTTGTGTGCTTTTTACAGGAGATTCGTTAGTGGGTTCTCACGTCACGCCGCACCCCTTACTGATTTGACAAAGAAGGGGGCTTTTACTTGGTCACCACAGGCGCAGGAGTGCTTCGACAGGTTCAAGGTGATCATGACTTCATGTCTAGTGCTAGCATTGCCTGACTTTACGAAGTCATTTGACTTGTTTTGCGATGCTTCAGGAGAGGGCATTGGTGCCGTTTTGATGGCGACACCCTATTGCTTTTGAGAGCAGGAAGCTTAGGGGTCCTGAGAGGTTCTACAACATTTACAACAATGAGATGTTAGCCATTATGCATGCTTTGGCTAAGTTCAGGCAATATTTGGTAGGCAGCAAATTCAGTGTTCGTACAGACCATAATAGCTTGAAACACTTCCTTGGACAGCGAGACCTAAATGAGAGGCAACGAAAATGGATCAGCAAACTGCAGTCGTATGACTTTGACATCACCTTCATTAAGGGGAAGCAGACTGTTGTAGCTGACGCCTTGTCTCGTAGACCTCAGTTGAATGCCATGGCACATATCTCAGAGGATTGGAGGCATCGGATTATTGCAGAGTATGCTAAGAACCCATGGGCTTCTAGCATTGTTGACAGGACAGAGCAAGATGATAGGTACACTATTGTAGATGACTTGATCATTTACAAGGGGCGGATTTTTCTGGTTCCTGGCTCCGAGGTGAGGGATTCAGTTTTGAGAGCTTTTCATGATCTCCCTATGGCGGGCCATCCCGGCTACTTCAAAACATATAAGTTGGTTCGGGAACGGTTTACTTGGAAAGGGCTGAAAACTAATGTTCTACAATATGTTCGAGAGTGTTCTGTTTGTCAGCAGAACAAGCAGGAGCACACTTATCCTGTTGGGTTGCTCCAGCCACTTCCGATACCTGACAGGAAGTGGCAGTGTTTATCGATGGACTTTATCACGGGTTTGCCGAAAGCCCAAGGTAAAGATTGCATCTACGTAGTGGTTGATCGGTTGACTAAATATGCACACTTCTTCCCGATTACTACTACATTCACAGCATCGCAGACTACAGAGCTTTTCTTCAGAGAGGTATTCCGGTTGCATGGGTTGCCTCGAACGATAGTCAGCGATAGAGACAGTCGGTTCATGAGCAACTTTTGGCAGGAGTTGTCCAGGCTCTGTGGGACCGAACTGACACCGAGTACCAGCTACCATCCACAGACAGATGGGCAGACAAAAATTGTCAATAAGTGGGTGGAAGGTTACTTGCGCAATTACATAGCTGGACAATAGAGAGCTTGGGTGAGGTGGATATACCTCTGCGAGTATTGTTATAACTCGACTTACCACATGACGATACAGATGACACCCTTCATGGCTTTGTATGGGTATGAGGCGCCCAACCTTTTGGACCTGATATTGAGTGATAGCAGAGTGTCGAGCGCAGGGGATATGATGCAGAGTCAGCAGGACATTTTGAGGTCTCTCAGAGACAATATCCAGCGGGCACAAAATGAGCAGAAGCAGTATGCTGATCAGAAGAGGGTTGAGCGTTCCTTTGATGTGGGTGATATGGTGTACCTTATGTTGCAGCTGTATCGTCAGTCTACTCTGCGGAAGAGTGGGGTAGAGAAGTTGAAGCCTCGTTACTATGGTTCATTTCGTGTTGTCAGACGAGTGGGCGAGGTTGCTTATGAGTTGGACTTACCAGCAGATAGTAGGGTTCACAATGTGTTTCACGTTTCTCGCCCGAAGAAGGCATTGGGTCAGCATGTGATACCCTCTCCAGTTCTACCACCCCTTTATGACGAAGGGAAATTGATACTAGTACCTGAGGCTATCCTCGAGATGAGAGAGAGAGAACTTTGGAGGCGGGTGATCAGGGAATATCTGATCAAGTGGAGAGATTTGCCAGTTGAGGATGCTACATGGGAGTTAGAGGAGATTTTACAGCATCCAGAGTTGAGATTGCTTGAGGACAAGCAATTTCAGGGAGGGCGGACTGTGATGTCCCCATCCTAGTCAGCATAGCTGGATATGTGGTTAGCCTATTATTTCGATCCTCGTAGGCTAACAGATGTGCGCAGAGGATCAATTGAGGCAGTTACCCGGTGTTCAGGAGCTTCATTTTTGCAGTTGTGTCAGGTTGGGCCTTCGCAGAATCCTTTAGAGTGGTTTTTCAGAGACTTGCTATTTTTAGAAAGTCAGACAGGCGGAAGCTGCTATTTTGGGCAGGGCACCTGGTTCAACTGTTTAGCTCAGAGTCGACCCATTTCATCAGTTTGATGGTCAGACGGAGAAATAATGGAGTATTTAATGATTAATTAAATAATTAATATTTTTGACTTTATATTAAAGTCACTTTATTAATTTATTTAAATATTTGATAAAGGGCGTAGTATAAAGTATTTATTATACTTTATAATAAAGTGAAAAATTAATATAATGAATAAGTATTTATTCATTAATGATGAGGGCGCCAGTTATTAATTATATTTCTCCTAAGTCAAAAGGGCGTATTTAATCATTTATTTAAATGATTATTAAAAAGAGGTTTTGGGTCGAATTTTCAAGAGAAGCTATATATTCACAGCTAAAGACAAATCGAACTCTTATGTCTTGATTATTCAATTTGACTTCTTTTTGCTCTGAGCATTGAAGTTTGCAAAACCTAGGGTTTCAGCAGACGATTGGTTTTGAAGAACGATACCTCTTCAAGATCTGGCATACTGAGACTGTGCAATACCAGTTGAAGATTGTCTACTTGGTGACTTCACATAGAAGTTGCAGTTGAGTTTATTGATCAATTCAGGCAGAGTTTTGTAGAGGATATTCATCAGTTATTTGGGGCAATCCTTTCAGAGATCTTTACACAGGGATCTGGCACTACTTTCAATAAGGCCGTACCATATTTATTAAAGCTGTTGGGCCGTACAGATATGTACTAGCAGGGCCGTACTTCTTTTCTCAGGAGGAAACGCCTTCAGCTTTCAGTTTTTGTCGGTGGGAACTAGTGCGCCTTGGGTTTCTGGAGATTTCTCTTGTTCTGTGCTTGGAGATTCATGTCCCTGAGTTGGCTGTACTATCTTCTTTGATTCTTTCATGTGGCTGCAACAGCAATCAGGTTCTTTGAAATAAAGTTGTATTTCCATTATATGTTCAATTTTTGATATTGTATGTGTGCTCTGGAAACTTAATAAATTGATGCGCCTACATCTTTTGAGCATTATCAAAGTATATTCATTGCCTTAAGATTTGTTATGAATTTTTAAGCAATTTTAGTTCAAAATCGCAGCTTTCTTATTTTATGGAAAAAAACCATTAAAATACAAAAAAAAACTACAAAACAAACAAAATCAGTGATTTCAGTTAGGGTTTGGGGTTGAGAGTCACCTGGATTCTTACATGTTGAGCAAGTGTGAAACGAGCAACTAGGCACGGAAAACGATGTGGGAGTGAAGAAATGGAGTCCGGAATGGAAATAGAGCAAGTTTGAAGAGACTAAGTTAAAAACTGCAAAAAGTGTAAAGGTGCTAAAATTCAACACCATTGCACAAAAAATGACTAAGTTTGGAAAAAGTGCAAAGGTGCTAAAATTCAGCACCATTGCACAAAAAATGACTTAGTTTGGAAAAAGTGCAAAGGTGCTAAAATTCAGCACCATTGCACAAAAAATGATCGAGTGTGGAAAAAGTGCAAAGGTGCTAAAATTCAGCACCATTGCACAAAAAATGACTAAGTCTGGAAAAAGTGCAAAGGTGCTAAAATTTAGCACCATTGCACAAAAAATGACTAAGTTTGGAAAAGGTGCAAAGGTGCTAAAATTCAGCACCATTGCACAAAAAATGACTTAAGTCTGGAAAAAGTGCAAAGGTGCTAAAATTCAGCACCATTGCACAAAAAAATGACTAAGTCTAGAAAACAAGTGCAAAGGCGCTAAAAATCAGTGCCATTGCACTTTACAAAAATCACTTAAGTGCAATGGCGCTGAATTTTAGCTTCCTTGCACTTTTTACACTTAGTCATTTTTTCAAAAAGGGTTGGAGCATTGTTTTTTGAGACAATTGCACTTTTTCTAATTTCACTAAGTTTCAACAGTGAGAGCTCGTGAAGATACTTGTTTCAAAGGTCTTCGCGAGGTGAACGTAGGGGGATGCTCAAACTGACTGGTTGAAGCTTTGGAATACACTTCGAGGTGGATTGAAAATCACCTCGTTTTGCGTGCTTGAACTTTACGAACCTAGGAAACAAACAAGTTTCGTAGGGGGATTATCTGTGGAACGAGCGTTGCTAGATTCTGTGATAACAGGTTGAACTTCTCCTCTTGATATTTATAATTTTACATTGACAACACTGTTCATAAAAAGTGAGCACTATTCAGTTAAGTTATAACTTTTTCACTTTAGGAATGAATAGTAACTGAAAAATATAAAGTGACCCCTTCCTTTTTAAAAACACATGGTCCCTAGGCCAAGGATGGTTTAATAAAAGGTGAGTATCATGAATTTAAGCACAAGTATCATGCCAAACGCTTAAATTCACCCTACCACCATACTTCGGAGAACAACACTGCAATTTGGTGACCAAGTGACCGTCCAATAGACCCTCTATCCAGAATCATTAGCCTATGAGGGTCGATGTGATAGGCTAATCCAATGATGTACATGTGTCTAATTAGAAGGGGACATCACAGTGAAACAACATATTTGACTTTGATAGGCGATAAAATGCGTTAGTAGCAAAATTTGAGAAAATACCAACACCATTGGATAGTTCTCAAATCTAGCTTTCCGATGATACCTCGTTTGCCCAATTCCAATAATTGAGCGAAAAGTTATCATGATTTTCCTAATCTTGCTAAAATTGTAAAAAATAAAGCAAAATTTTTTTAGTCCCCCAAGGGCTAGGTGTTGGTCGCCCATGTGACCTTGGGGAGGCAAGGGTTTTAAAAAACAATTTTTTTTCTTTTTGAAAAAAGTGCCGTACAATACATGCACCAAAAATTCACCGAACTTCAAAAATTGCAAAAAAACAATGAAGATTTTAGATTTGCTCTTTTAACCCTAATTGAGAAAAAAACTCAAAAATGGAGAAGGGGTTTGTTGAATCCATGCTTTGATACCATGTACGTAAGATCAAATAATGAACAAAAACACCTTCCACGCAAGAGAGTTGCAAATAATGATTTTCTATATCCTTAACAAGAAAAAACTTACAGAATGAAGCTCAAGATGATCAAAAGATAAAACAATGAGGGTGAATGCTTTATAGGAGTAACTCTAAATGATAAAGGGATTAGATCATGACAAGTGCCGTCATCCTATGATGAGACAAAATGATCTAATAAAAAAATCACTCTAGTTAATAGAGAAAAATACTCCTAAATTTAGTTTAAGCGCATGAAATGAACCAGCCTAACAATCAATTAAAGATTAATTATTTATTAGCTAATGCATGATTGCCCTAACACCAAGTGTTTCCTTTGGTCATATTTTTGTCATGATGTTACCTCGTGAATCACCTTTTTCTAATGACACAACCACTCAAAAGGTGTGATTTTTAGTTGTTTCTTTTGTTGGAATGCTATCACATTTTCACCTTGACTTTGCCACCCCTTTGCCACAGTTTTATACGAAGTTTGCGACTTTGATTGCCCTTTTTAATTGGCTATGCCACTTGGGAGGTGCAATTCCCACTTATCATTCTTTTACTTATCATGCTGGTTGTGGTTTCTCTCTAACTCTGCGTCACAAATCACAATTTGCACTAGCATTGCTAGTATAAAATTGCAATTTCACTTATACTCATTCATTTTTTGAAGTTTTGGCATGGTTTGATTATGCCTTTGCTACTTCAAATGGAGTTTGAAATGGTTGCTGCCCCTCCAGAGTGCGCCTAGACTGATTTAGAATCCCTTCAGTCTTCCTTAGGTACAAATTACTAACAAAACTGCCATCTTCCCTTATGCCATTTAATGGGGTACATAGAGGAGTTTCCTGACCATCCTTGTCCTTGGACTTTGGTCCTCCTCATTACACCACCTTCCTTCTATGTTGAGGCTATCAATCTTTAAAGAGCTGATCTGCAAACATTATTAGTGGAAAAACATAGACTAATATTTGATGACTTTTGAAGACAAGGAGGATGGCTCATTTGATATTGGAAACATGACAAGAAGGGCACGATACTTGACTCTAAACTTGTTGAAAAGCAGAGTTTCATAGGGGTATGAATATTGGTACTAACACTTCCTTCTCAGGTGCAATATTCATGAAGCGTTTGAACTTTGAATGATTATATTCTTATGGCCTAGATCCATTCCATTGTCTTCATTATATTCTTATTGGTATGAAGTATTTGAATATTCTTATGTTTATGATAATTGCTCTGGGTATAGTTCCATTCCATTGTCTTCATGATGGAATTTGTTGCAAGAAAGAATTGTTGGTTTTATTATAAAAAGAGCTTTTTTACGGTTCAAAGGTCACCACTTGGAAACTTTTATCAAAGAAGCTGATTCTTTTCAGGGTTGATTTGAAGTAATCATGGTCTATGTAGTTGCGGTGCTTGTGCCCAGACAAAACATATTCTTCGACAGTGCTGTGTTGGGTGGCCTCAGGAGGATGTACGAACTGCCAGCTGCTTTCAGATGAATGCGGCTTTCAACTTGTGGGCCAAGTGTGCACATGATGTGTCTTTGGGCATGCTTTGGCATGCCTTAGGTGCCTTTTTGGATTTTTTTTAATTTTAATATCACTTTAAGTCATTTTGATGTGCTTGGAACACTATTTGGCATTTTTTTGTCCAAAGTGCCATTTCACACATTTCTTATGTTAAAATGACCTTTTCTCTTATTTTTTTAAAACTTTCACCTTTTTCTTTTGCTTGACAAAGCACACTGGCAGAGTGTTTTTGGCGCTTTAAGCCAGGGTTAACTTTTTCCGAAATCTGATTTCACTAACAGACTGAGATCAGAAAACCCATTTTGCGTGTAAGTTTTCATCCAAATTGGACAAAATTGATTTTTAAGCATTTTGGCGTGCTTAGGGGAGATTTAGAAACTTTCATCTAGTTTCATTTTTTGGGTCCCGAATCCCTTTTTCCTTTGTTCTTGATTTGTACCTGCAATTTAATGATAATGAGGAGGTTGTCCAGTATTTATTTGACTTTAAACCCACCCAGATCACTAAAATGATAATGGCATCTTAAAACAGCCAAAATGAAGTAAAATAGTACTAGTGAGAAGGGTGAACAGGGTCATTTCGGCAGGGGTACTACACTATCACTTTTCAATTTTATATGTCTTAACTGATATCTTTTTCTTCTTGTCTTATGTTATTGATGGGTGCAGTCCTTTTGTATCACTGTGCATGTAGATCTTGTTAGGGATTTTTTTTCACTTCTTATTTTATTATATATGTCAATTTTGTTTGAACAGACTATATATGTTCACTGAAGAACATAATCTCTCTCTTACTGTGTATATCACTTGCTTGATTACAGGAACTGGAGAACGAAAAGTACAAGATGCACTTAAGGCACTAACGGGGCAATCAACAGTACCTAATATCTTTATTGGTAAGAAAAGCTTCTTACTATTTATAATCAAAGTCTTCTAAGCAGCAGTGTAATTGAAGTCACTTAAGCAGCAACACTCTTTGGGGCTGATTGAACCAATGTTGCAAGGAGGTGCATCTCCACCACTTGGTCCTGCATCTTTAACCCCTGTTCCTCTGCCTTCTCTATGTAGCCATGCTTTTTAACTATTTATTAATTGTTCCCAGGATTTTGATGGTTCTTCCGGGCAATCCCTTGTGTTTCTGTAGGTTTGAACATTGAAAGTTTGACTGTAATAGTAGAAATAAGGATCCTTGCCTGAAAAATTCAGGGGACTGAGTGAGGCTTGTTTTCAAGTTTGAAGGCATGGACGCCAAAACAGTGAAAAGGTGCCCTCTTGTAAACATCTTCAGAAAGCAGAGAGACAAAATTTTGAAGAGTATATACTGTGGACCAATTCCTCTTTGCAGCAGAGGAATAGCAACCTTTGAAAGAAGGTGAATGGCAAGCGTCCTCAACTATGGTGTATCCTTACCATGCCATGTCCACCATCCAATAGGGTCAGTTTTAGCTCTATCTATCTTCGCCTCTAGTTTATTGAATGTTGGACCACAAAGGTTTGTGAAGGCAAGCCATTGTGTGGGAAGTATTGTAGACTCCTTAGCTGAATACATCTTATGAAAGCCCTTCATTACCCCTTCTTTCACCTCTTTGTCATCACAAGGAGGCAACCTTCCAGCCTTTGGTGCATACCATTTGGGATTAAGAGCAAAGGCTGCCATATGAAGCGGGGTGTTCATTGTGTTTCCCTTCTGCATCACAATGGGCTTAATATGTTGCTCATATAATCCCAAAGTAGGATCCTTAGCCAAAATTTTTGCTTTATCTTTCCAAGCATGCTGTCAAATGTCTCATATCTCTCTCCAAGACTAGGAGAGTACATATCAACATATCTAATGACATCTACAATAGTTGAGATGAAAGAGCAAACATATCTGCAAAATGCAAACAAAAAAAGTTTAAAAGAATTAATTGACAAGTTAGTAACTTCGAAAGTTGAAACATTGAATAATGGAATTAAAATATTTAAATCAGAAATTTAATATGGAAGTCAGCAATTTAATATTTAATATTTAATAAAATTAACAATGTCTTACCTCACAGTGGACCACCAACCGTCATCAAGGATCCTTTGTTTGATGGCTTTTCCTTCAGTAGAGCTTGAATTAGGCCATCTACTTCACTTTGAATTCACCATCATCAATTGCAAAGACTCATGCATTTCAATCATCCTCTCTAACAAAATGAAGTAACTGGCATATCTTGTCTCAACAAGTTTGAGGAATTCCTTCTTTGAAAACATCCTAAAAAGAGCAAGTGAGGTGTGGTGGTTGCAAAATGAACATTTGGATATCTCACTTGCTCTTTTTAGGATGTTTTCACCCAATCTATTTTTCCTATGTTGTAGAAACCCTAGTTTCCCCCTGTTTTCGTATCTGACTGTTTTTCTGAATGTTTTGAATGTTTTTGGTTTTTGACTGTTTTTGGGTTTTTTGCATGAATAATGAAAGAATGCGATTTTGATAGAAATACTGAATAAATTCAATAAAAATCATACAACTCTGTAAACTCTAGAATCTACTGAAAATAGGGACGCCAAACTATTTATTATTCTTCTGAGATGATTACAATGATGATCCAATTACATGCAAGTAAAAAGGCAACGATTTTTTATAAAGAACCTGGTATTTGCAGCAATGAATGATTCTCCAGAAGATGTACGGCAGCTTGAAAAGATCCCTTCTCCCTCTGTAAAATGATTGCAACTTGATCCAGACACCTGGGCGCCAAATTTGGAGAAGACTGCCTGCCAGAATGATAGGCGATTTGACCAAGGTCAAGAACACGCCTCTATAATGCTTGTACGGCCTGCTGAGTGGTACGGCCCTGTTAGAACCAGCAAGTACAAATGTACGACTTCTTGAAATCAGTGCCCAAACCCTATGAAATGATGCGCCTTGAAGAATATTTGTTTCTGGATGAAACCCCAACAGAAACACTGACGGTAAATAATCTCTGTATGCTCTGTAATTTCTTCTGAGTGAAGAAATCCCTCTGCCTGGCAATAAATCAGATGATATTTCACACCCTCTGAATCGCTCTCACTGGAGATGGCTTGTTCCCCAATGCTTTGAGACTGAAACCCTAGGCTTCTGTGCTCTGCTCAAGACTTGATCAAATTTCAATTCACAAATGACATAATGGCTCAATTTCCAATGCAAATTCCTTATACACACTGAAAAGTGCGATTTCCTTAATAATAGGGAATCATTAAAAAGTTCGAACTTTTTATTTTAATGTTTCAATAGTCTGCAGCCAAATTTTTAATTATTAAATATAATTGCCAATTGGCCCCTTCCATGATGGGCGACCCCTTCATCAGTTTACTTAAGTTATAATATATTAAATATTATAACTTTATAACATATGCTCCAAAGTAATTAATATTTAATTAAATCAATTAAATATTAATATCTCTCTCAATATTCACCCGATGCACGAGCCATCTGAAGCTAACGAATAAAGAAGTGATCCTACACGTAATCAATCCATACTGCTAAAAATAGCAGGGGTCCCACGCTGAGTGTTGAATACTGCTAAAAATAGCAACTCAGGCTAGAAGTGTCCGAATGAGCCCGAACGAAAGCCAACTGATCAAATACTGCCAACTGAAGCTGAGCCAAGCTCCATCAAGACCCTCTATCCAATCTATCAGCCTACGAGGGTCGCATAATAGGCTAATCCTATGCTCGGAGAGATGTCAATCCGCCCCTCCTGAAATTGCTTGTCCTCAAGCAATCTCAACTCCGGATGCTGCAGAATATCCTCGCTCTCCCATGTAGCATCTTCAACAGGCAAATCTCTCCATTTCACTAGATATTCCCTGATAGTCCTCCTACGCAACTGTCTCTCTCTGTACTCCAGGATAGACTCAGGTACTAGAATCAACTTTCCCTCATCATCTAAGGGAGGTAGAACTGCAGACGGTACCACACGATGTCCCAATGCCTTCTGAGGCGTGATACATGAAAAACATTGTGTACCCTGCTCTCTGCCGGAAGCTCAAGCTCATAAGCCACCTCTCCAACTCGCCTCAGGATCCTGAAAGGACCGTAATAACGTGGCTTAAGCTTCTCTGACCCACTCTTCCTAAGAGTGGACTGACGGTAGGGCTGCAGCATGAGGTAAACCATGTCACCCACCTCAAAATGCCTCTCCATCCTCTTCTGATCTCCATACTACTTTTGCTGATTTTGTGCCTTGGCGATATTTTCCTTGAGAGCCCTCATAGTATCCTGACTCTCCTGCAACAAGTCTCCAGCACTCGGCACTCTACTGTCGCTCAGTAGCAAATCCAGAAAACTCGGCACCTCATAACCGTACAACGCCATGAAAGGTGACATCTGAATGGTCATATGGAATGTTGTGTTGTAGCAATACTCGCACAAATGAATCCACTTGATCCATGCCTTCTGTCGCTCACGATGCTCCAAGGCAACCCATGTAGTCTAAATACCTCACGAAAGAAGACCTCTGCCACCTGTGTAGCTGTGTAGGTAGTGGTAATCGGAAAGAAGTGGGCATACTTCGTCAGCCGATCCACAACTACATATATGAAATCTCGCCCCTGGGCTTTAGGCAAGCCCGTAATGAAGTCCATCGACAGGCATTCCCACTTTGTGTCAGGAATCGGAAGTGGCTACAATAAACCTGCCGGGTACGTGTTCTCCTGCTTGTTCTGCTGACAAACAGGGCACTCACGCACGTATTGAAGAACATCTGCCTCGAGTCATTTCCATGTGAATCTCTCCCGTATTTGTCTATAGGTTTTGAAGTACCCGGGATGTCCTGCAGTCGGTACATCATGAAAGGCTCGCATGATTATGTTCTTCACCTCTGAACCTGGGATCAAATATATCCTGTTCTTGTAAATGATCAAGTCATTCACAAGCGTGTACCTGGTATCAATCGTTGATCCCTCAACAATGCTGGAGGCCCAAGTATCCTTGGCATACTCTGCCACAATCATATGCCTCCAATCGTCTGAAATGTGAACCATAGAGCTCAAGTATGGCCTGCGTGAAAGAGCATCAGCTACTACGTTCTGTGTACCTTTGATATACGAGATATCAAAGTCATATGCCTGCAATTTACTGACCCACTTCTGCTGATGATCATTGAGATCTCGCTGCCCCAAGAAGTGTCTCAAACTATTATGGTCAGTTTTGATGCAAAATTTGCTGCCAACAAGATACTGCCTGAATTTTGCTAAGGCATGCATGATAGCGAGCATCTCCTTATCATATATGCTATAAAGTCTCTCTGACCCTCTGAGCTTTCGGCTCTCATACACAATCGGATGCTTGTCCTGCATAAGCACCGCACTAATGCCCTCACCTGATGCATCGCACTGAAGCTCAAAGGGCTTCGAAAAATCAGGTAGTGCCAATACAGGGCATGTAGTCATCAACTCCTTAAATCTCATAAAACACCCCTGTGCCTCAGGAGTCCAAATAAATGCACCCTTCTTCAGTAAATCTGTCATAGGGGCTGCATGTCGTGAATAACCATTCACGAATCTGCGATAGAACCCACATAAACCTAGAAACCCTCTCAACTGTGTCAGGTTTGCCGGTGTAGGCCAGTCAATAATAGCGCGGATCTTTTAAGGATCCATCCGCACTCCATCTGCACTGATAATGTGACCTAAATATAACAATTCAGTCATCCCCAAGTCACACTTGGATTCCTTGGCGTACAAGGACTCCCTCTCTAGAATACTCAACATGGTCTCCAGGTGAGCCAAATGCTCCTGCCAAGTCCTGCTGTATATAAGGATATCATCGAAGAAGACCAATACAAATCTCCTCAGCAGTGAATGAAAAACCCTGTTCATCGTGGACTGAAATGTAGCTGGTGCATTAGTGAGCCCAAATGGCATCATTACGAACTCGAAGTGCCCACAATGACATCGGAAGGCAGTCTTCTCTATGTCCTGCTCACGAACCCTGATCTGATGATACCCTGACCGTAAATCAATTTTGGTAAAGTAACATGCACCATGGAGCTCATCAATAAGCTCGTCTATACGCGGTATCGGATACCTGTTTTTGATCGTCCTCTTATTCAGGACTCTATAGTCAATACACATGCGTAATGTGCCATCCTTCTTCTTTACCAACACAACTGAAGAAGCGAATGGTGACTTGCTAGGCCGAATGTGACCCATAGCAAGTAACTCCTTGATCGTTTTCTCGATCTCATCCTTTAGCCGTTTAGGATGTCTATAGGGCGTAATCATAACGGGCTTAGCGCCCTCCTCAAGCTCAATGATATGCTCAATGCCCCTGTCTGGAGGTCTCCTTGGTGGAATATCACTGAATACCTTATCATGCTTGACTCTCAATTGCTGAATGTCTGGATGATACTCAGTCTTCTGCTGTCCCTCCTGTATAGGTGCTAAAGTGCACTCGGCAGCCCACTCTACCATGTCGTGTCGCATGAGCCTCTCCATCCGACGAAAAGAGATTGTTTGGATGTTGCTGTCCCGAATTGCCTTTAGGATGTGTGTCTTCCCATCAACATCAAAACGGATCTCCATGTCCTTGAGACGAAGAGTGACTTCCTCAAGTGAATGAAGCCACTTCATGCCCAAGACCAAATCAATATCTCCCATGTTAACTACATAGTAATCAGCCTTGAACTCATAATTGTTCAAACGTAAAGGGAGATCCTTGATCATGTGTTCACACCTCAGAGTGTACCCGTCGGCCACCTTAACTCTAATTCCCTCGAACTCCTCAGTGATGAGTCCGCGTTTCTCATCGAATCTAGCATCTATGAAATTATGTGTGGCTCCTGTATCTAGTAGGGTAATGACCCTCTGTCCTGCCAACACTCCACGAATCCTGAAATAGCCCTCCTGCTGAATGCTAGATAAGTGTGCCTCCTGTATTTGAAGTTCTGACTCTGTCTCTGCCTTAGGCTCTGAAGCCTCTGACTCTGAATCCTCAGAACTATCCTGCTGTCCAGAATTCTCTGACTCCGAATCCTCGTAATACGCCCACATCACTCGATTTGCCTTGCCCTTAGGTCTTAGAGGACAATCGTGATTGGCGTCATAGGGACCTTTGCAATAGAAGCAAAGCTTCTTCCTGCGTAGATCGTTAAGGGCCTCTCGATCCAAAGGTGGTGCTGCTGATTTACCCTTTGAATCGTTCTTAAAATCTGATTTTTCTTTGTTAAAATCAGACTTCTCTCTATTTCTGTTAAAACCCTTATTGTCCCTGAAAGAAGAACCTCTGGAGTTAAATCTACTAGACGGTGCTGCTAACTCCATACTACGAGCCTTCTTCATCGCTTCCTGTAATGAAGGAGGATCAAAGGCTTTGATCCAACCTCTTAGTGGCTCTATCAAATCCTCCATGAAGAGTACTACCAATCGCCTCTCTAAAATGTTCGGAACCACGACTGATAACTTCTGAAAGTCACCAATATAGGACTCCAAACTGCCACTCTGTCTCAACTGAGCCAATTCTCTGAAGTAGGATTCTGGATCCTTCTTGTCAAACCGCTCTACCAACCTGTCAACGAACTCCTGGTATGATGTGATCCTATCATGCTGTAGCGTCACCATACCATGGTGCCACCAGTCGTAAGCTACCCCCTCAAGATGCAGTGTCGCATATCTGATATCATCTCTCTCAGCCATCGGGTGCAATGTGAGAAATGTGTACAGCTTACTAATCCATGCATGAGCTGTCACTTTACCACTACCATCGAACATCGCTAAATTGAGCCTGTTCGTAGCATGTTTCAGGTCATGATTCTGGTATCTAGGTCTCCAATCCAGTCGACCTTTGTGGTGCTCTCGCCTCTGTGTGACAAATCGGTCAAAAGAAATCCTCTCTCTGACCTCCGGTGGTATCAACTCCCACTCCTTATTCGCTGCCATAAATGTATCAGCGAACAACTCCTGCTCCTGACCTGCGTTAGCCTCTTTAGGCTCCTGTCTCACAAAAGTAGGCCTAGTGGGCCTATCTGCTGTCCGTGAGGCTGTCCTAGGTGCCCTGCGAGATCTTGCTTCACTCCTCTCGTCGTCACGATGTGGTGACTGTCTCCTCGGAGTACCTAATCTCTGAAGTGCTACTGTCAACTGCTGTAATACGTTGTTAGACTGCCGTTGACCTGCTCGTAAGTCTCTGAGTGCATGTAAAACCTCTGCATCGTCCTGATCTATAGGGTTTTGAGGAATATCATTTCTAGGAACATCTGTTCTATCAACCATGTTTTCCGGCTGCCGGATCGAACCCTGCTGCCTGTCAATCAGAGCTCGTCTGCGTGTGTAATACCTATGAGACCCAACCTGTTCTGGTTGCATAAGACTGCTAAACCCTCAGGATGGCAGGATTCAGCTCTGATACCACTGTAGAAACCCTAGTTTCCCCCTGTTTCCGAATCTGACTGTTTTTCTGAATGTTTTGAATGTTTTTGGTTTTTTGACTGTTTTTGGGTTTTTTGCATGAATAATGAAAGAATGCAATTTTGATAGAAATACTGAATAAATTCAATAAAAATCATACAACTCTGTAAACTCTAGAATCTACTGAAAATAGGGACGCCAAACTATTTATTATTCTTCTGAGATGATTACAATGATGATCCAATTACATGCAAGTAAAAAGGCAACGATTTTTTATAAAGAACCTAGTATTTGCAGCAATGAATGATTCTCCAGAAGATGTACGGCAGCTTGAAAAGATCCCTTCTCCCTCTGTAAAATGATTGCAACTTGATCCAGACACCTGGGCGCCAAATTTGGAGAAGACTGCCTGCCAGAATGATAGGCGATTTGACCAAGGTCAAGAACACGCCTCTTTAATGCTTGTACGGCCTACTGAGTGGTACGGCCCTGTCAGAACCAGCAAGTACAAATGTACGGCTTCTTGAAATCAGTGCCCAAACCCTATGAAATGATGTTCCTTGAAGAATATTTGTTTCTGGATGAAACCCCAATAGAAACTCTGACGGTAAATAATCTCTGTATGCTCTGTAATTTCTTCTGAGTGAAGAAATCCCTTTGCCTGGCAATAAATCGGATGATATTTCACACCCTCTGAATCGCTCTCACTGGAGATGGCTCGTTCCCCAATGCTTCGAGACTGAAACCCTAGGCTTCTGTGCTCTGCTCAAGACTTGATCAAATTTCAATTCACAAATGACATAATGGCTCGATTTCCAATGCAAATTCCTTACACACTGAAAAGTGCGATTTCCTTAATAATAGGGAATCATTAAAAAGTTCGAACGTTTTATTTTAATGTTTCAATAGTCTCCAGCCAAATTTTTAATCATTAAATATAATTGCCAATTGGCCCCTTCCATGATGGGCGACCCCTTCTTCAGTTCACTTAAGTTATAATATATTAAATATTATAACTTTATAACATATGCTCCAAAGTAATTAATATTTAATTAAATCAATTAAATATTAATATCTCTCTCAATATTCACCCGATGCACGAGCCGTCTGAAGCTGACGAATAAAGAAGTGATCCTGCACGTAATCAATCCATACTGCTAAAAATAGCAGGGGTCCCACGCTGAGTGCTGAATACTGCTAAAAATAGCAACTCAGGCTAGAAGTGTCCGAATGAGCCCGAACGAAAGCCAACTGATTAAATACTGCCAACTGAAGTTGAGCCAAGCTCCATCAAGACCCTCTATCCAATCTATCAGCCTACGAGGGTCGCATAATAGGCTAATCCTGTGCTCGGAGAGATGTCAACTAGAAGGGGACATGACATATGTCTTTCATTGCATTTTTTAATCATAATGTATGAACACATGGGGTCCAAAAGATGTGCTTGTAAGCAGCCTCCACCATCATACCACCTAATCTGCACGCATGTGCTGAATCAGTGACCACTTGTACAACATTTGAGGCCCCAACCTCCTCTATGGTCTCTCTCAAAATGCTAAATTGGAAGTTTCCATCCTTACACTTCCCTTAACAATTCACGATTCTAAGAAAATAAGAGCTAGTTGTGCATGTGACTGATACTGATGAGTGGTTGATGTCTAATATTGGTCTACCCATCCATCACAATAGAACAACTCTACGTCATATTCTTCATTACCAAATTAACCTTAGAATATTTTTTCTAGGAGGGTAGTGAATAGTTTATGATCTCTAGGGGGTACAAATGAGGGACCAATAGATGCTACATCTTTGATCATTGTTTTTGAAATAAGAACGAGCCACATGAAATGGGATGGCATAGGCATAAACTTTTTTGGCAATGGATGACTTTGTTGCATCTCGTGCCTGCACATTAAACATACCTGCAAGTATCCTTGGCCTCTCACCACCACTAACCTTCCTCTTTCCTCTTGTGGCAATATCACCACTACCACTACCAACCATGGATGACATAGGCATAGATGAATGTCCTCTTGCAAAAGAATGTGTCAGCATTGTCACACCTGTAGACCTCGTTTTTGCTTCCATGTGCAATCTATGAGCCTCTAGCTTCTCATCATCCTTTATGTCTGGAAAAACCTTAACTCCACGACATTTAACACCCAAGAAATGAGACCGTACCCTTTTGTAGCTCCCTCTAAAATCTGCTATGCAAATGTGACACAACCACACCCTACTCCCCCTTGAATTTTTACCTTTGGTATCTAGGGCTGTCACAAATTGGAGAAGAGGGTTTTTTTATTGTTAAAAGGGTCTGTTGCATATGTTTTCAAGATTTCCGAAGGGTTCTCAAATGTATTCTTTGGCTATTCACTTCCACCCTAACACTCCCACACTTCGATGAGGCTGAAACCTTTACATTTGTTTGAGTTTCTTGCACTTCATTGTCACTACTGGTCATGTTTTTTTTAGAGTTAATCAATATTTAAATTGAAAAACGAAAAAAAATACCAAACATTTTGTCAGAACCCTGGTGGTTCTCTAATTCAAACCCTAATTGTCTTTTGAAGATTTTTGCAAGTTTTCGATTTTTTTTGTGTTTTTGAGGTTTTTCACAGGCAAAATGAAAATTGCGATTTCTCTAGAAATTGATAAAAAATTCATAAAAAATTCATACAAGCTTAAAATGCATAGAATTTGTTCAGAATGGATAGGCATTCCTTTATTTCATCTTTTCCAGAACATACAATATAGAAATCTGAACATACAAAGCAATACTGAAGACTTTATTTAAAAACGTGGTATCTTAGAAATGGCGGCTGCTACAATAATGCTGAATGTGGAAATAAAAACGGCAAACATGCAGCTTCAGTTTAGAACCCCAAAAATTGTCCAGGAACCAAGGCGCCCCAACACACAACTGTCAGATGCTGAAGCCCAAGATGATTTCTTCTGGGGATGAACAGTACGGCTGGCTGGTGCAGATCTGTACGGCCTGACAGCAAGAAGGTACGGCCAGAAATAAAGAGGTTCTCCAAGTTCACAATAAAACAATGCAACTCCTCAGCAATCCAAGGCGGCCAAGTCACAAACACCAGAAGATGATAAATATAGGCGTTCCTCTGGAGAAGAGGTAGTACGGCCTGGAAAAGTACAGGAAAAAGTACGGCCTGCTGCAATAAATAAAAGGTACGGCCTCCAAGGAAAATGCCAGATCTTTGAATGAGGTTCTCTGATGAAGACACCTTAACTGTCTGATGATTATTTCTGTGAATCTCTGCTAAATACAATGAATAAGCTTAGTCTGTGACCTCTGGATGAAATCACCAAGTGCAAGCTTCAGCTGGTATTGCACAGCCTCAGTCTGCCTAATCTCTGAAGAGTTTTCGTTCTTCAGAAACGATCGTCTGCCTGAAACCCTAAGGTTTGCAAACTCCAATGCTCAGAGCACGAAAGACAAATTAGAATATCATATCATCATGGTTTGATTTATCTTGACTGCAAAATATATACTCTCTTCAATAAAATTCGACCCAATGCTCTTTTAATTAATCATTTAAATTAAATGATTTATTTCTCACTTTAGAACTTAGGAGAAATAAACAATAATTAATTGGCGTCCTTTTAAGTGAATTATAATTTATTCACTTATCAAATATTAACCCAATATTATAAAGTATAAGAAATGCTTTATAATTTGCCAAATTAATTAAATATTTAAATATTTCAATAAAGTAACTTTATTATAAAGTCAAATTATTAAATATTTAATAACTCATCAAATACTCCTTATTTCTCCGTCAAATCAATCAATTGCTGAACTGGGTCGAATCTGAGCTGAATAATTGCACCAGGTGCCCTGCCCGAAATAGCAGCTTCCGCCTGACCTAACTTCCTAAAAATAGAAAGTTCTCTGAAAAAGCTCTCTGGAAGATTCGGCAAAGGCCCAACCTGACACAACTGTAAACTGGAGCTACCAAACACTGGATAACTGCCTCCGATGATCCTCTGCACACCCTGTCAGCCTACGAGGATCGAAATTATAAGCTAACTCCTCAACAAACAGTGTCAGCTAAAACGGGGACATGACACATTTCTTACTTTAATCTTTGAAAAAAATTGCACAAAAAATAAAAATTGATAGAATGCCTTACCTCTTTGAAGAATTTGCAACTTCACTGATGTCCTAGATTCAACCTCTTTTGCAACTGCTCCTTCAATCCCTTGAACAATTTACTCTTCCTTCAAACCTGACTGCAATATATTTGCACAAATAAAATTTAGAAATGAAATGAAATGGACCTCATAAGCCGTTCCCCCATACTTGCACCGCGTCCCCACGTTTGGGGCATTTCCTCTTTTTTTGTTTTATTTTGCGAGAATGGCCTCAGTCTGTCCCCTAGGTGCCCCCTTGCCCAGGATGTCCTGGAAACAGGGATGTGGGAAAAAAAGTCAGTGGCGTGTCCCCATGTTTCCTTGATATTAAAGTATCTATTCATTATCGTTCGCAAAGAGGAAATAAAACACTAAAAATCTCTGCTTTAATCTTAATGTAGGAAAATTAGAACAAGGTGGCACCATGATTGCTAGCTTTTTTCTTTCGAATCTTCGAACTTGAGATTGAGATTGCCTTTAGGGAACTTGTCCTCTTAGTCATGCTTTTCTTCTATCATTGCCACTTTAGGCACCTCTCTTTAGTGTCGTTGCCATATGAAATGTATTAAATTTATGATGTCTTGTTTTTTTGCTACCATCCCCACCTTTGTAGGAGATTTGATGTGGTTAAGATTGCGTTGAAAGTGCAATTTTAACTTACGTTTTAAGACTTGTTTTCAGTTGGTTGTGTTTTTCTAACCATCATTGCCAACTAAATCGTACCTTTAGAGTGGCATAGCCATGCCAAAACTGCAATTTCTTCATTATACTTGAACATAACTTGCTGATTGTGCTTTTCATCTATTGTCGTCACCTTGGTTTCGCTTTTAGGGAGGCATGGCCACCATAAAATTGTGACTCAACTTATGCTTTTCACTTAATATTTGCTTGTCATGTTTTCTTGCTGTCCTAACCAGCGTTGTCATGTTTTTAGTGGCATGGCCACATGAAAAGTATGATTAAAAACTTTGAATGACTCTTTTATGTGTGGTTGCAGTTTTGTGGATAGATTGCTTGTTGAATTGCCAACGCCATTGAAAATGTGTGACTTGTACTTTGTATTTTAGACATTATCAATTGGTCGCACGTTTTGAGCACCACTACTAACACTTTCACTCTTTTAGATTGGCGATGCCAAGACCAAGATGCAACCACTAAAGTATTTTTCTACCTTCTTGTGGATTTTTGTCCATTCAACCATTTTGGTTGTACTTTTCCCCCAATTGAGACACTTACAATATGTGAAATTTCTTAATACTTATTTTCTTCCAATCACACGTTTATGCCATCTTTTCCATTTAGAGTGCAACTTTTCCATGGTTCAATCATTGAAAATATGTGATATATTCACTTGGACTTGATTTCTCTCATGATGTTGTTCCCTAAGATCTTCGCCACTTTGGATTTGGTGATATGCCTATGTTTACTTTGAGGTGATTCTATGCTACTCCTTTCATGCTTTCCATTGGTGTCACTTGGAGAAAATGTTGGAAGATTTCCCTTTGATACTAATCTCGCATTCAAGTCCATATCTTTTGACATTCCCTCCATCCTTCTTCAATGCTAGCAATCAAGAGCTTAATCATCTTTATTCATTCCCCTTTGTTTAGCAACCTACAAACATTGTCATCTTTGACAAAAGTAAACCAACACTTAACAACTTTGCAATTTGATGGAAATGATACTTGATTGGCATTGATAACATGACAAAAATGATATAATTACTAACTACAATCTTGACTCCATGTGAAGTTTTGTAGGGGTACTAATTTTGGTACTAACAATAGATTAGGACAATTCTTTAATCCCTTTAGTCATAATTAGTTCCTTTTCATAATAGATTCCTCTCCATGAAAACATTCCTTGAGTGTATGGTAGCATGCAATCATTGTGAAAACATGCAAGAGAATTATGACAGTTGTTGATTCCCTTAAATAGTAACTTTGCTGTAATAGGATTCTTAAAAATCCCCTGTCTATGACAAGGTTAATGTCATATGATTCATCAAAAGATGAGGCTCAACCTTGTGGTGACCATATTCCATAGGAGAATCTCTTGTTTCTTTCCCAAGTAGATGCATATACCTTGTCACCTCAAGTACTTAAGCCATCATCAAATTTTTGGCAATTGTTTTTGCCAATTGATCAATCTAGACCTACCAATGAGGATAAAATTTCCATGACATCTATGGCATAAACAGGCTATAATCTTAGAAAATCCTTTTTTATGATCACATTTCATAACTGGCATACTAACTTTACTTCATGTCAGTGCATTTTAATGTTTATACTTTATTGTGATATGTTATTTGTATTGATGACCTCTCGTAAGCTTATATGCATTAATCATTTCCATGACAACAAGATATAATAAAAGTAATGAACATGGGAACTCAAAAATTTGAACTATAGATTTAAACACAAGAAAAATGCTTTTGAGATTCAACCCTTTTTCAAGCACACATTTTGGTGAGTTGTTGTGTGAACCATCCTCAAAGTATCATGTAATGTCTCTTCTCAGGCCTAATCGGTTCCAAGACCGTTAGCCTGTTTCCCGAGTTCCTATGGGCTAATTGATAAAGCAAGGGGACTACAAAGATCTTGGAGCACGCAATCTTGGAGGACGCAATCTTGGAGTTACATGGTTTCTATTATTGGCAATGAGCTCTGTGAACAATACTAATCTGAATTACAGTCTCTGATTTGTTTTTTGACTTTTGGGGTGTTCTCCAAACTTCTTGGAGAGCATATCTATTTATAGTAAGTCACCAAATTGATTTCAATCATTTTCCTATTGCTTTAGTTTCATCGTGATGTGGTTAGAATTGGATTTCGATGACGTTGCACTACTTTCTGCAACTTGGGTGAGCTATTAAGTTATTTTAATTAATATTTCACGAATGCTGTCTAATGTTGAAAAATAATTAAAGGACAACTTAGTGTAATAGCTCGTTGGGAAGGTGATTAAATGTTTTCACATAATGAATTATTTAATTAAAGCAAAAGTGCTTCTTCGCAAAAACAGTAAAAAAACAAAAAAAAAAAAAAAACAGTGAAAGACCAAAAAAATGTTTTTTGGAAAAGTAACGAAAAAAGCTATAAAAGGAGGTGTTGGGGGCTCATTTGGATATGCTAAAGAATGATAATGTTATGTTGCCGAAATGACTTTTGTTCTCTTCAATATTTGAGGACTAAATCCCTCATAGATTTCTAGTTTTGGAATTGCAAGATGTTTCCTAGCTCGATTGTTGTGTGATTCCAGCCATGAGTCACCATTGGAACTGCATTGAAGTTTCAGTTTTGGTTTTTTAGTATGAATATTCTGATGATGTGATTAAATTGTCTGCACATAATGAATTTTTTAATTAAAGCAAAAGTGATTTTTCGGAAAAAACAACAAAAAAACAAATTACACTTTTTCGAAAAATCAATGAAAAACAAAAAAAATGTTTTTTGGAAAAGCAACGAGAAAAGCTATAAAAAGGAGGTGTTGGGGGCTCATTTGGATATGCTGAAAAATGATAATGTTATGTTGCCGAAATGGCTTTGGTTCTCTTCAATCTTTGAGGACAAAATCCCTCATGGATTTCTAGTTTCGGAATTGCAAGATATTCTCTAGTTAGACTATGGTGTGATTCTAGCAATAGTCACCATTGGAGCTGCATTGAAGTTTCAGTTTTGGTTTTTGAGTATGAATATTTTGATGATGCAATAAGTCATTCAGAGCTATTTGGAAACATGGTTATAGTTTTGCATTCATTTTGGGTGCATGTGGGAGTGATTCGGTGAAGTTTTATGAGTTTATATCTTACTGCCTAGACTGTAACTATAGGATTTAAAATTTCTCTCAAACCTGCACTAGTCATCTATTTGCCAATCCATGATACATGCGGGGATGTTCTATCAATTTCTTTCATAACCGTACTTGTAACAACAGATGCATATCTTGGATTTTGAAGTTTTCAAATGAGCTAATGTTGTAACACTAAGTGGCAGGACCACTAGCGAGTTGCTCTTGATATTTTGTTGTTACTTAGCCCATTGAATAAGTGGCTTATTGGTTCTCACTTGCCACCGAATAGCGGAAAAATTGCTCTAGCTTATTGTATTCACTCACCACTGAAAAGTGGGAGAGATTCTCTTTCTTGTTGTATTCGCTCACCATTGGAAAGTGGGAGAGTTGGCTTTATATTTCCAGTATTGTTTGAGCTTTCCCACTGAAAAGTGGAAGTGCTAAGATAACCCCATTGGATAAGTGGATTTCCTTTAGCTGTTTCATTTCAAATATAATTGTAATCCTGTATACTGTATGCTCTCACCTCATCCACACTAGGAATTTGGTGATCAGAAAGTAGAAAGGAAGTGCTTGGCATTTCATTCTGTTTTGAGATAAGAAGTTATTTCAAAAAATATTTAAGGCTGATTATTACACATCAATCCCATGTTATGTTATAAATATCTAAGTTAAGAAATCTAGCTTTTCGTTCCCCTTGTAAAATACTACACAAGGCCTACTATGTGAACTATAATGATGTCTAGCTTGTTTGTTTTGCAGCATAGTCAAAACCAAAGGGCCATTGAGCATTGTGGAAACTATTCATTAATATAAGTTCACGCCTTTTCTATTTATCTTTCATGTTGTGGTTGCAAGAAACCAATAACATATTTGGTTAATGTCAAAATTTTAGTAAGACATAGTATAACTTTAGAGTCCTTTCAAGAAGCCTTTAAAGGCCATTATTATGCCTAAATATGAATAACTCAACAAAGAGGAGCTAAAAATACACCCTCTCATTAATAATATAAAAATGCATGGTTGTTCCCCATTAATGGGGTCTCTAGTGTTAAGGCTAAGGCGGTTGCTAGAGCGAATACAGTTTGGCATCCACCAAAATAAAGGTGGACCAATTTAAATTTTGATGGCGTCTCGAGAGGAAACCTTGGCCCATTTGGCGCGAGGTGTATCTTGAGAAATAGTCAGTGTTCCACGCCGATGCATCCCCCCTCCCCCCCCAAAAAAACCTCATGTTTCCTAGACGGGGACATCTCAGAGACTTGGGGACTTGGGGGGGGACGTCCTCCCACCAACCCACCACCAGTGTCGTTGTCTCCAAGATACCGCTAGGACTTCGAGGATGTTGGGGTGTCCTCAAGATGTCTAGGGGACTCCTAGTTGTCTCCAAGATGTATAATTCTTATACATCTTTTTATAACTATTTTTTCAAGTACCATATGTATTTCAGGACCCTACCGCCCCTCACCGCCGTCCCCTTGCCTCCCCCAAACTTAGACCTGTTGTGACCTAATTCACAACTCGCCCCATTGCAAATGGGGACCCTTGTTGTTTGCCTTCTAGGGTTTCGCTTTTGCGTGCCTCGTTTTGTCTGCTCTTCGTTTGGGGGTTTTAAGTCTGAATTTTGAACGGTCACCCGAATCAAGCAAGTCATTTTTAGCCTGGATCAATGTGTAAACGTCACCATCACGCTTAGAGGGCCTGGTAGACGAGGATCGACTGTCGTTTTAGTCAAATCCGACACCTCCAAGTTTTTAGGGTTTCTCACACCGGGCCCCCTATTTTTTAGGACCTACTTTTTTGGCACTTTTGGGCAATTCTGGGATCCCTATTTTTTAGGGTCTATTTTTGGAAAGTTGCTATTTTTGGAAATTTTCTATTTTTAGAAAGTTTCTAATTTTAGAAGGGTCACGAGTTTCAAAAATCCACTCAGAAGTTCGAAAAGATCAACGAAACTCTCAGAAAATCGATTCGAAATTTTTTTTTGAAATTTTGGTAAAATTCTGGAAAATCACAGAAAAAGTTCAAAAATCTGGAAAATTTGCTCAAAAAATGGTGAAAAATCTGGTGAAAATCACTTAAAAATTCTGGAAAATCACGAAAAATGGTGGAAAATTTGAAAAACCAGTCAAGAAATCTGAACAATTCATGGAAAATCTAGAAATTCGTGAAGAATCTGAAGCATTCATGGCAATCTGATCATGGTGAAGGCAGTTAATGACTAAGAATTCATGGTGAAGAATGGCTAAACATTGAAGGAAGTCAATGGTTGGAGCTTCAGCCTTAGTCAAGTATCAATGGCATAAAAATCTGATCAATGGCAATGAATCTGCTGAAGTCCGCCCTGTCCATGTGGTGATTGGCAATGAAATGCATGAACTCCACCTTGGAGGAAAGTATCAATGGCAATGAATCTGCTGAAGTCCGCCCTGTCCATGCAGTGAAGTGGCAATCAAAACAATGAAGTCCGCCTTAGTCAAAGAGGAAGTGGCAATGAAAACCATGAAGTCCGCCCTATGTATGGCAAGCTATTAAGCAAAGTCCGCCCCTATCCAAAGCATTGATGGCAACAAAATGAAGCAAGTCCGCCCTCTAAAATGGCAAGCCAAGTAGCTAAGTCCGCCCCTTGAGCAAAAGAGAAATTTGGCTAAGGCATAGTCAAAGACAAAGTTAAAGTGGCAAGAAGAGACCCAAAGTCCGCCTTAGCCAAGAATGTTGAAATGGCCATCTCAAAGCTAAAGTCCGCCATGTTTAGGAAAGTGAAAAAAATTAAAATTTTGCCTAAGTGTGAACCTTTGAAAAATGAAAATATGCATGGCACTTAGAGAATTTGCCTAAGTGTTTAGAGAAAATTTTCACCATGGCTAAAAATTGTGGAAAAATCAAGCAAATGGCCAAATAAAATCGGACATGGCAAAATAAGTTTGGACAAGAGGCAATTTATGGCCAAGAAATGTTGTACGTGGCTAGATAAATTTTCGCCATGGCTAGAGAAATGTTGGATGAAAAAATATTCGTGGCCAAATAAAATTGGACATGGCCAAATAATTTTGGAAAACGATTAAAATCATGGCCAAACAAACCGGACAATGTAAGAAAAATCGGACAAAATAAAAGTTCGCCTAAGGCATTGGCAGAGAAAATTTCGAAAATCAAATGGCCAAGGACGAAAAAAATTCGCCATAAAACGAATGGGTTGGAATGGACACATAAAATAATTATTTTAATTATTTTAATCATTTATTTTCCAACAACCAAAAGGATAAGTCTTGAAAAATTCGAAATTAGAAAGAAAGACAAAGAGCTTTGTTAAACTGGAAATGAAATTAGAAACTTTTTCTGGACGAGATTATTGAGGATAGAACTTGCCATCCGGAAGCAAAGTGAAAGATGAGTTTAAACTTGAATCGAAGGAAACATTGTAAATTTGCTAAAATGATCAATCTTCTCACCTCTATAAGTGATTTCACTTCTCATTTGTGCAATCACTCGATTTTGAGAAGAAAAGTTGTGAGAAGAGACTTGTCTAAGGCAAAAGGTTGAAGAAATTTGCAGCAAAGTAAAAGAGATAGAATTTTATCAGCTTGCATCGTGATTACGATCACTTCTCCAGAAGTCACAAGGCAGATTTGTTTTGTCCATTTCATTTTAACATGAAGCTTCACCATTTATTTTCTTTCCAGCTTGTTGTTTTTCGCGAAGTCTAATCTGATTATCAGCTGGAATATCTTTCAAACTGATATAAATGTCGAATTCTGATTATTCCTTCTGCTTTTTTCTTGCAGATCTATTTTCGAAGCAGTCAAGATGAAGTTTGCAAGCAAAGGTGTGCAAACACAATCGAAAATCAAGTCCAAGTGGGAGCACGTCATTGACACTGATCTTGGCCACGTTGATCTTGAGGACTTCTGGAAGAGAATGTACGGGACTGACGGACGTCTGCCTACACCAATCGCCATGAGGATGATGCGCAATGGAATCGTCCATGCAGCTGGATTTCCACCAGCAAAAGAATGTCCTGACCTGATGGTAGAATGCGCACTACATTACAATGCACAAGACAAACAGATAGAAGCTCCTGACGGAAGGGTCCTTGCCTACTTGTCCGAGCCAGCAATCCAGGAAACCTTTGGAATTCCAGTGTACAATCGAACATCCTATCGCACCAAGCAAGATGCGCTCAAGCTTTATCAGAGTCAGCGAGATCTCTGTGCATCCAACATAAATAAGAATTGGTTACTCAAACCTAAGCCTACTGCAAGCAAGATGCCGAAGAAATTGATCATAACCCACTTCAAAGAGGAATATGGTGATATTGTTTTGCTACTAAATAGAATAGTAGGCAGTGCCCACGGTGCTCCTTTCGAAGATTGGATGTACTATTTTATTGATGAGATAATCACTGGAGTCAAGATGTTCAATTGGTCCAGGATGATTAGTGACAGCTTGCACGAGCAGTTGGTCAACTTTGAGCAGACCAAAATTTTTCACATGAGCTCATACATTGTATATTCACTTGCAAGATACTATAAGTATCCTGGCTTGACATGCAAAGGCGTGGTCGGCAACGGCGAGGGGAAATTCAAAGTCTACGACTGCTATCCACAGCTGCAACTGAAAGAGAAGTCTCATTTCCGGAGAGCTCACGACGCCTTTTTGATGTATATCACCCGGCTTCTTCAAGGCGGAACTCACCAAAGACTCTCACATGAAGCCAAGAGCCTGATCAGTCGGTATGGATTCTGGTTCATTCAGTATCCTAAGTTCACCTACATCAGAATTCAAGGATTCTCTGGAAATCCTTACAGACTGCCTGTCTATCCGACCAACAAGATGGTATTGTTGGAAGTGCTGAGGCAATTAGAAACGTATCAGAACATCCAAAGGCCTAAGCAGAAAGCTGCTGTCACCTTCCCCTTTTTCATCGGCAACATGGAGGAGTCATGTCCTACAGCACAGGCGGCAGAGGTTGCTCGACTGGAGATTCAGCAATATCCATTCATATCATACAAATCCAGGAACAACTTCGATTCGCTCCATCACATCAAAACAGTGGACGGAGAAAGGTACAAGCATCGAGTTGACTTAGAGGACTTCTAGGCCAACGCAGCCGATGAATATGACGTAAGGAGGAGGTTATGGTCAAGGTTGCCATTAAGCATGATAAGGGCAACAGAGCTTTTCAAAATACCTGACCAACTGCAAGATGATGGAATATACGTGTAGCCAGGCTTCAAGGAGAATGAGCCACTTCCACCTATAAAATGGTTTGAACCTGAGATGGGTGATCTAGCCACTTTGATGCGCCCTGTTTTCAAGTACTCTCAGTGGTGGATAGATCGGCAGGTGGAAGTCCTAAGACAGAGAAATGTGCAATTTACCTATGAGTTGATGGGAGATACTGAGTCATGTTCTTCAAACGCCGATGCATCTCGTGGAGATGGACCAATAGATGCCGCGAACTCAAGAAAGAGGAAATAAGTTGATAAACCTGCTAGACAAGAAAAGGATAAAATGGTAGATGAGGGGCCTCCTCGGAAGAAACACCAGTCTAAACCTCTCCAGTCGGCCACTTCCAGGAACATAGAAGAGATGCTCGCCTTGGATAGAGAATCTTTGGAGAATGCTAGGATCCCTTCTCCAGTTGAAAACGTGGAACCAATCCAAATAGAAGATGATGATCAACCCTCTCCAGCAAGCACAGAAATCCTGGAATCGGATAATGATACAAACATTATGGATGGAGAATTCGAGGAAGGAATGATTTCCGCCCTCAAAGGCATTCAAGAGGACCCATCCGTCCAAGAAATCCAGGGTATGCAATTGGTCCAAGAAGTTCAAAGTATGCCGGGGATTCAGGAAGAGCAGGAAGTGCAAGATATGCAAGACGTCCAAGATCAACAGGACGAAACTGAACAACCAACAATCCCAGAATGGCTGAAAGAGAGATTGAAAAGAAAAGCGCCAGTAGAAGTTCCTAAGGAGGACAATGACACAGATTTTCTGGCCAGATTAGAGCAAACTGCCCCGAGGAAGAAGGCCAAGAAATTCTCAACCATCCAGAGAGATGAAGCTGGAAATCGCACGGTGCAAATTGCAGCGCCTACAGCCGACAAGTTTCAAGACGAGATTGCTCCTGAGGAATATGCTATCACGACTGTCGACATGGGTCCGACAACAAAGGGGCAGGAAGTCGAAGACTTGGATAATTCCGTGGCCACCATCAAGGCCAGGTTAGAAAAGGAAGTTGCCAAGAAAAAAGAGTATAAGAAAGAAATCCAACGCCTAAAAGATTACATCCAGCACTTGACCAAGCCACTAAACGAAGGTGAACAAGAGGCGCCTTTACCTCCAAATGCTTCACAAGAACCAGATGCAAACTTTGAAGAAGAGCTGACAACAGCGAGGGAGGCTAAAGACTGGATGGTTGGAAGAAAAGAAGAGGCGTTGGTGTTTGCAGAAAAGTTGGCGCAAGTAAATGAGCAGGCTTCCTTTATGCTATCACGAGTTGCAGATCTTGCGGAATCATGGAATAGTCTCGAAGATATTCAAAGTAGGATCATCCCATGCATTCGGGAGCTGAAGGGCATCTCGAGGCAAAAATTGATTGAGGATAAGGTTATTGAAGCCGGAGCTGCGTATGACTTCAATGGGTGGTACTACGCTTTGATCTCAAGGAGAGGAGTTCTCGAAAAGGTGAAGCAGGATGGCGTCAAGGTTGAAGAACAAGTAAAAGAAATTCAGAGCAAAATTTATGAAATGGCTGCAAATATGCTCGACAAGGAGGTTGTCCGAAAGAAACACTTACGGCCAAGGAGTTTGAAAGAGCAAGTACAGAAAGTTTTCTCCACCACCGGGCCGATCATGAAGGAAGGCTTCACCAAAGTGTTCGACTTCATGGCCATCCGAAATTCTTTCTTGTTGCAGGAACCAGCATGGGCTACTATTTTTGTAGAGTGTGCCGAGAGCTTGGATTTGCTGGAGTACAATGTCAGCGTGCTGCCCAACATTGCCATGGAAGAGGTCGGCTTGATCGTGTCCAAATTCGCCGAACGTGAGGCCGCACAAGTGGATAAGGATGCCACTCCAGATGTCTAGTGTTCTCTTCAGTTAACTGATTGTGGTTTTGAAACCCTGATTAGGGTTTAGTTCTATTTAATCTGGGCCATTGATCTTGTATCAATCTCGGCCGTTCATTGTAATTTTGAAAACTATATAAATCCGCCCTCCCCCCCCCTCACTCTCTCATTTTCATTAGAAAGATTAGAGAAGATTAGGTAGAGATAAGGAGATCATTAGAGATTAAGAAGTTAGAGCAGATTTGAAATAGTTAGATTGTAGAAATAAAGAGAGAGTTCTTAAGGGATTGTTGTGAAAACACTACTTTGATAATGAAGTTCAAATGCATGATGTGCCTTGAATACTTGATTGTTGAATAGTTGCATGGTCGCATATTTTCTTTCTCGCTTAGTGAATTTGAATTAAAATGTATGTTAGAAGAATGATTGATTGATAGCGGAGATTGGTGAAACCGAGCTCATACTTTCTTTGGGTGGATGATTTCACTCAATGTGCAAAGTTAGACTGAGCTTTCATTTTTGATGCTTAACTTCTGTTTGAATAATTGTTGTTCGTTCTGATGGTAATTATTCATTACGTGAAAATCACAAGCACATTCCTAGAAGATTGCACTTGCTCTGCGTAGTTGTCGTTTAACGTGGCGAAGTAGAGTATGGTTTATTTGGTTTCATTTAGTCTTCGTCTTCTCTTGAGTTCTTAGGAATAGTATAGGATCTCTAAACCCTTGATCTTTTTTCACTTTTTTTATATAAATCAAGAAAACCCAAAATGATACTGCATTTATGTCTCCGCTTTTCCGAATAACTTGCAAAATCTTAATTGTGCCCACAGCAAATCACATCCATACCACAGAGCCTATCCACGTTCATCTTAAACATTGGAATTACCCTATGACCTCACTTGCAATCTTAGCATAGGAAACACGCACCAACAAGACCCCCCGTCCCTGAAACGCATCCCCTACCGTCCTCCCATCCCCGTCCCCAAAACCTCGTGGAACACTAGAAATAGTAGAGGGGAGACACTAAAGGTATTAAAAATACATCTCTCGAATGGTACAAACAACGATGAAGAAATGCAAGCCCTTTGTTATGGTTTAGAATTGGCTGTCAAAGAAAACATAAGAAAGTTGGCCATCGAAAAGGATTCTCAAATAATTATTAATGCCTTAGCAAAACACAAAATCACGAATTGGAAACTAAATAAAACTCTTGCGGTCTGTCTTGAGCTCCTAAACAACTTTGAAGATTATAAGGTTACATATACATGATTACATATAGGGAGGGAAATAAAGAGGCCGATGCCTTGGAAAATAAGGCAAACAACGACATCACTATAGTCTCAACCTCACCATTACCTAAGCTCAAGGTGACCAAATGGGAGGAATTGACAACTCTCACAATTTTTTTGTGGGACAGGTGTGAGTTTTGTATGGCTTGCATGGCATCGCGATGGTGAAGTACTGCATGGTTGAGTTGGCACGTTTCTTGCAATCATCATAAATAAATTTTGAAGCATGGGAAGGTCCATTTCAACGGAAGGAAAGATTTGGAGGAGATTTTCTCCTCACGCGGAGCATGGGATGATGTGGTGATGGGCTATTTCTTTGTGGCCAAGTGTGAAACTGACCATAGGTTTGGTTTGTTGCTATTTGTGATGCTCAATGATAATGGACACTCGTATCCAACTGACAAGCTCACGGAGGTAGATGGCGTTCTTAGGGGCAATTTCGGACCAACGGCTGAAAGTAGTGATGAAGGATTTTAGCGGTATGTCTATGAAGGCTATGAAGATGATCCTAGGTGAGGACTTCCTAGTGGAGGATGGAAGATACAGAGTCAACATAGACATCACGTCTCATTTCGTTGCTTCTCTCCTTGACCTTGGAGAGCTTAAGGAGATGGTGAGAGAAATGGCCTACATAGTCTTCAAAAAGCATAATTTGGTGGGTTTGGAGGTGTTGCGGGTTGTGCGTTATCGAGTTGGTGTACCGCACCTAAAGGATATAGATAAGGTACTGGAGGAGGGGGCCATGGTTGAATGGCTTCCCTTCCTCGGCAACTTTCGGTTCGGAACCCTAATGCAACATAGGGCAATTGCGGAGAAAGGGAGTCAATATTTGAAGAAGGTGAATAATTTGGAACCAATTGAGGATTTTGAGTGGATTAGAGAGTTTGATGAAGCACCTGCACTAGGGATATGAAGAAACAATTTGTTGTTTTTGCTTTGTGAATAGTGTGTGCAGGATAGTTAAATGTATGCTCTTTTTGCCCATGAGCTTAATGTATATGCGAATGGGCCAACATGGCCAAGAATTGTAATCACCTCTTTTTTGATAATATATTATGTAGCTCCCACTGCCCTTATGCATTAAAAAAAAGAAGAAATGCATGGTTGCATGGAAATAGATACAACAATTTTTTAGGACGCTTTGATTGGATACAATTGGAGGGAATTTGATGATGTTAATAATTATATTTTCTTATTTGAACACAAAATAAAAAACCTATAGGTAAAATAAAATATAAAATATTTATAATGTGAATTGAAAATCCAAAAACAAAAATATTAAAAATATAATTATTAAAAAAAAAAACAATAAATTTCTGCTTGTTCACTAATACGAGTCTTCCTAAATCTTGGGGTAAGGTCAAACAATGAGGTGGAACGAGAGGCTCTTGTGGTAGGTTTGAAGGCAGCCTTTGTAAGTGGGTATATGCAAATAGTTAAAAGGAAAGATAATAATAATTATCTGCTTGTCACTAATACATGGGCTCCTAAATCTAGAAATGATAAATGGCATGCCCCTCTTTTGATACTAAACTTAATTTTGATGGTGTTGTGAAGGGTCATTTGGGTTTGGGTGGCACAAGTTACATTCTAAAGGATAAACATGGAAAGTTGAAAATGGTAGGAGCAAAGCATTTTGGAGTAAGGTTGAACAATGAGGTGGAACGAGAGGCTCTTGTGGTAGGTTTGAGGGTAGTCTTTGTAAATGGATATAACCAAATAGAAGTCGAAGGAGAGTCTATAATTGCGATCAATGAACTCAAAAAGAGTCTTAGTTGGGGGCATCGTTTGCAAAAGTTTTGTTACCTTGATGATGGTTATGGTTGTGTGTAGCACCTACCGTACGATGTTCTTCAATTCCGACTGCAATGACGTACTAGTTGCTTTGTTGGAGGTTCTTCGTTCCTTGGCCATTGCTTCTTCCACTTTTTCCTAGCCTCTCGAAGTCCTTCTTTCTGTGTATGAGGGTCTAGATAGGTAGCTTTCTTTGTCTGTGCTCTGGTGATTGCCAAAACCTCCTCGTTGTCCACCTCCAACATATTTATGCCTTCCTGCTTTAGGCAGTCGTTATTTTAGTGACCGCTCGATCCACACCACTGACAAAGTCTTCCTTCTGTCCTTGATTGTTTTGGCGTTCCCTGGTGAAGTGATTCCATTCATTGCATTTCCAACAGTGTATCATAGGTCTTCCTTTGTTGTTCTACTGTATTTTGCTTCTTGGACCATTGTTATTACCTCTTTTGTTATTTTGGTAATCTCTAGGGGACGCATTGCTATTATTTTGGGGCTTTGGTGGTGTGGTCAGAGGGGTTGACTGTTCCCCTTGTGCGAAGAAGACTTGCGTACTTCTTGTCTTTAGATTGTATGGGCACTCCTTGATGGAGTGTCCCATAACTTGGAAGATGTCACAAAAGAGTTTCTTCGGGCACTTCCCCTTGGTATGACCTTTTGTTTTGCATTCGGTACACCATAATTCTTTGGGTTCCTTGGAATTCTCCTTTTCTGCGTGAGTTCCTTCATCGTTCTCATCATGTCCCGTTTGAGAGTTGTATAGTTTTTGATTCATCTTCGCTACTCTCCTTCGTACTTTCGTCGGCATTTGTTTTCTTCTTCCCTCAAGAGGATGTCTAATTCTCACTCTCGATGTCCATCCCTCAATTGTAGGCTTCAGTGTACGAAGATGGAGGTACCACCTTCATTTTCTTTCACAGTGAGGGAAGTAACCCTTCAATAAACCAATGCTTCTTCAAGATGTCTGCCGGTTGTGTTTCCAATTTCACTAGTAACTGCTTGAGCCTACGATTGTAAGCTCATACGTTCTCATGCTTTCCTTGCTTCGTGTTGTATATTTCTGCTACGATTTCATTGTCGTCTCAGCAGTTTAAATTCTTCCTAGAATACTATCTTTAATGTTCTCCATGTGGCTTTCTTTGCTGGTTCTAGTTTAGTGTACCAGTCTATGGCTATGCCTCTGAGAGTCGCTAGAAACGTTCTTAGCCAATAATCTACATCTTCTTGCCCATTTGCCATCCATATGGTTTCGCACATCTTGCAATGTTGTACTAGATCCTCGAAACCATTCCCCGTAAACTTTGGTAGTTTCTTCCTCTTGACACTTGGACTTGGTGGAGTTACCATCTTTCTTACCCAATTGCTTCCTTGTGAGTTGGACATTATTGGATTGTTTCTCCCAAAACGTTTTGGTGCCTCTCTTGCACTCTCGGCCACATACGGGTCTTCCACATGTCCCCTCTCAGCATCCTCTACACTTTGAGTCTCCTAGGGATCGTCCCTGTACTCCCTTCGTCTAGGGGTCTTTGTTTCAGATCCTCCAATTCTCGGTTCATCGTTGTCTAATATGTACAACTCTCGAATCCGACATATGTTATTTTCAAGTTCTTTTGTTAATTCATTTTCAGCATCTTTATATTTTTCTTTGTCTATTACAGACGTTGTCCTGAAAGTGTCTTTGGTTTAGATCCTCCAATTCTCTGTCATTTGATATGTACAACTCTCAAATCCCTCATATGTTATTTTCAAGTTCTTTTGTTAATTCATTTTCAGCATATTTATATTTTTTTGTCTATTACAGACAGTTTCTTGAAAGTGTCTTGATTTGTTTTGACAAGGTTTCTGTTCAATTCGACAATATCTTGATTTATTTCAGTAAGGTCTTGGTTTGCTTCTTCAACAATTCGTTTCAATCTTCTTTGGAAATCTTCTTGTTCTTTTAATCTAAGTGATCTTCGTAGTTGTTCTTCAGGTGTTTCTTGCTCGCTTGGTGTTTGGTTTTATCCTTGTTGGGTCATACGAGCATTAATTTTCGGGAGTACGCCTACGACTGGTATCGCGTTGTAGAAACCCCTTGTTTCCCCTATTCTTGTCTCCGACTGTTTTCTGAGTCTTTTCTGAATGTTTTAGGTTTTGGTAGTTTTTTGATGTTTTGCATGATAATAAAGATGGCGATTTTTGCAAGTGCTTGAAATAAATTTAATTAAAATCGTCTAACTTTAAAAACAATGAAATATGTATGCCAGTACATTCATAATTCTTCCAGAGATGATTACACAAATACCCAGTAACATGCAAGGTGAAAAGATAATGATTTTATTAAAAACCTGATTTCTGCAACAGCATTAAATGTTCTCCAGATGATGGTACGGATTCATCAATTATCAACTTCTTCCGCTCTCCAAAGCTTGCACACTGATCCTGAGATGATGGCGCCCCCAGAATGGAAGATCAAAGATCAGTATGTGAGGCGTTTTGCCTTAGGTGAAGAATATGCCCTTTTCCTGCTGGTACGGACCTGCTGTTAGAATGGTACGGCTGAAAAATTAAGTCTCTTTCCTTGGCGCCTGGAGATAACATCCATTGCTATTGAACTCTGTGGCCTTAGTAATGATGTTTGCCTGTCTTAGGAGAAGGCGTTTGACTCTGGAACAAAGGGATGGCTTTCCTTACTTGGTACGGCCTGGTACAGGAATGTACGGCCAGAAGCTGCAGCAAAAGACAAGGTTCTAAATGTAAATGCGTCTCCCTCTGTAAGATGCTGGCAAGTATCCTGAGTGCCTGTGCCTTTATGCAATGAAGTTTCAGAAGGGAAAAAGGGAGGCGCTTCACTTAATAAAGAGGTACAGCTCCTTTCAAGAGTACGGCCTGCTGTACAAAGAGTACGGCTACAGCAGCAATCAATTAATTTGTACGGCCCTCTTTCTAAACCTCCTAAATAACAATAGAATCAACCTTCTGGAATGGATTGCCTTCTGAATGTATAAACTCTCTAAAACCCTGATGAAGAAACCTCTGTGAAGTTCAATAAATTCTCTGAAGCTCTGTAACTTCTTCTGGATGAAGAAATTTCTCAACTGGCAATAAATCAGATGTTATTTCACATCCTCTGAACTGCTTCGAAGGAGATGGCTCGTTCTCCGACGATTTCGAGACGAAACCCTAAGGTCTCTGTGCTCTGGCAAGACTTGATCAATTTCTCTGATTCTCAAATGTCATAATCCCTCAACTTTCAAGGCAAAACCCTTTAATCTTCTCAAAAGGGCGAATTCCTTAATAATAGGGAATTTTAATATATTTGACAATTTAATTCTTTTTATTCTCAATAGTTCTCAGCCAAAATATTTTATAATAATTTAATTCACAAACTGGCCCCCTTTTTAATGTTGGGCGCACCCCTCAGTGAGAAATCACTTAAGTTATAACTTTAAATTATAACTTTATATTATAATCATTAATTAATTAATATTTAATAAATGTCATTAAATATTAATATCTTCCTCGTTTCTAACCCGATGACTGATCCGTCTGATGCTGATGAACTCTGAAGTGATTCCTGATGCCGCCACAGCCAAACTGCTAAAAATAGCAGTGGTCCCACTCTGCCTGCCAGGAACTGCTAAAAATAGCAATTCTGCAAAATGTCTCCGATTGAGCCCAAACGAAAGCCAATTGATCAATACTGCCAATCTGACGCTGAGCCAAGCTCCGAAATGACCCTCTAACCACTCAGTCAGCCTACGAGGGTCTCATGATAGGCCAATCTCACGATCACTGATGCTCGCCAAAAAATGGGGACATGACACGCGTTCTTCTTCCTCCCGTTTGCTTCTCTTTGCACTGTTGTAGTATTTGCTGCTTTCGTCGTTCTTGGTCACTCTCAGCCCGAAGGTCTTGCAATATAATGTAGTGACTAGCATCTCTTGCCTGAGAGCCTCCCTTCGTATATGATCCCTCAACGAGATATCCGACAAATTTATGACATCCTTCGTCAATGCATCTTCTCTATCTTCGTTGGCTTGCATTGACTCTTCGGTTGTTTGACCCATTACAACGCCATTCTCTCGTCTGTGATGTGTACGAGGGTTCACTTCAGCAACGGCGCCAAATGTTTAGCAAAAACTGTTGTGTGTCGTTCGTTACTTTTTGTGCCATCAGTGTACTGAGAGGTTTGATGCCATATTGATCTGTGCCTACCTACTAGGTGGAATGTTGGGGGCAGAGAGTTGGCTTTCCCAAACACTACCAGGCTTCTTTTGGTAGTATGTTCACTCTCGAGCCTCCATCGACGATGGTGTTGCAGAGTTTCCTCCCCATGATTTCTATCTGTACGATGGCAGGCTTCTTCTTGACGTTTACTGTGAGTATCATTGGGTTTGTGGCCTCTCCTGCCAGCTGTGTTGTATTCTCGGTTGGACCTTCTTGATAGTTTTGGTTGCCTTTGACGATATTAGTGAGTGCTACTCTCAGTTGAGGCATCGTCTGCAAAAGGTCTATTACCTTGATGGATATGGTTGTGTGTAGCAACTGCCATACTATGTTCTTTGACTACAACAACGTACTAGTTACTTTGTTGGAGGTTCTTCGTTCCTTGCTCATTGCTTCTTCCACTTCTGCCCTGGCGTCTCAGTGTTACATCCCATTGTGTTTTTACCTATTTACTATTACCATGTTTGGTTAAAATGCTTTAATATATAATTGTGGTTTATTGTAATGTCCCCTTTTTCATGAGCAATGGATTTTTGAGGAATTAGCCTATTCTTGATCTTCGTAGGCTAATGGAGTTTGATAAGAGGATCGTTTGGCAGATACCCAGATGATTGGTTTGGCTCATTTCGTGATTTATTCTTCATATGGAGGTGTTCTAATGATATGTTTCTATTTTTAGAAACCTCATGTTATAAACTAATGTTATGTTTGCACCTTATGTTATGAACATTTATTTTATTATAAAGTGCAAAATAATAAAATAAAATAAATTAATATTCCTTCTAGAAGGTGACTTGGGAAAGTTCTAGAAGGAGGCCGACCTATTGAGGAAAAATAATAAATAGGCATTGAAGGCTCATTTCCTATCAAGCAGATTTGTTGTTGTTGATGTTGATGTTTGATGGTTGTGGAGCCTAGGGCTTCTGTAGTTGTCTTTAGCCATTGAGAACGAAAACTCTCAATTGGTAAGCAATTTTGAGGGTGTGAAATATCACTTGAATTACTGCAAAGTTGAGGAAGTTGCTTCAGACTATCTACTTGTACTTCAAAGCAAAAATTTATTGCCTTTGGCCAAATTTTGGTGGTATTGATTTGAAGAGATCAATTGGTGCATTGCTGGAGTCATTTTGGTGTATTGAGACTTCATCAAGATTGTTATTCAAGGTTCAATCTGCATCTTTATGAATTCTGGAATAAATTACAGTCATATATATCAGCTTGAGGGAGCCACGATTTTGCTTATTGCAGCCATAACATCCATTGATCTTGGTCTTGATTAGTAGTGCTTGACTTCTAAGGAGATGGAGATCATTATTGGAGCTGGAGGAGATCTTTAGAGGCTGATTTATATTTATTTTCTGAGGTCTGCTAGAACAGGGGCGAATTGGGCTGGGAAGCACAAATAAATTCATTAAAATTCATACACTTGTTTTTGGCTTATGGGTATTGGAGCAATCAATTTCTAGAGGATGGACAATGATGTTTGGTGATTAAAATTAGAGGTTGCAGCTGCTATTATTTTATTTTTGAAGTCTGAAATATCCAGCAAGGGCGGCTAGGGCTGAGACATCATCCATCACTCATAAGGTGCACTCTCCTTTGTTCTTGCTTGCTACTTCATCTCCAATCCAAGGCGACTTCATTCCAGGTTTCTTTGCATTGTTTGGAGCTCATTTACATGTCATATTTGTATATGTTTGAAGTCTGATTTTGTACTCAGAAATTAGCAAACTTCAGAAAAGTTGTAAATTGCTAAAAGTCTTGGCAATGCTTTGCATTTTGGTTTATAAACAAGTGCTGGAGTTTAGTTTTAGATTAGTAACATTATTCATAGTTTTCTAGATTCTAGATGGATGCATTCCAAGTGTTTGATAAAAAGTCACTTGGCTGTAGGTGGCTAAGTTGCTCATAGAAAATCATTTAATGAGCATTGTAATGAGTCTTTATATTGCAAATTAGTGATATAAGTTGCTGGTGTCATTTGAGCAATTCAATGTCATTTATTATCAGCTAGTCAGTTTGCATACCAATTGTTTGTAAAAATACTAGTTGGCTGTAGGTGACCATTTTTCATGATTAGAACTCATTTATGCATTCAATATTGCCAAATTAGGTTGCACATTAATGTTAGTATATTGTTTAGACAATTTAGAGTCATTTGCAAGCATCCTCATTGATACTAAGTGAAAAAAAGTGTCATTATAGCAAACTGAAATGTTATATCAATCATATGACCCTTGTATGCAAAGTGTTTGACAAAATTACTAAGGCCAAAAATCAAAAGTTTTCAATCATATTTGAGCAGGGTCATTACATTTATGTATGAATCTTAATGTATAATATGGTGAATGAATGTGCAATTCAATATGATGTTTTAAATGTTTTGAAGATAAAATATATGATGCATATGAATGTATTGTTGTTGGCTGTAAAACTCCAATCCTATACCTGCATGAACACAAGAAACAAACACAATGTTAGATCAATATGCAAGTTAGAACTAAGATTTTCCATGAAATTCATCTATAATGCTCAAAATAGGAAATGAAATGAAGAACAAAACAAGAAAAGTTATTAAATCCTATTGAAGCATGCAAACACTTAATCCCATGGGGGAATTGGTGCCATTTTGATGTGGAAAATGGCCCTTTCCCAATTCCTTGTAAGCTTGGTGATGATTTGATGAAGATTGGATGCTCCCTAGTTGAATTCCTACATAACCTAGCTAAGAAATGATAAAAATGGATGAAAATGGATGAACTTGCTAAAAAAATGAAGATAACGATGTTGCATGAAGTTCTCCTCCCATTATCAAATGAGCATAATGATTTTGCATTGATTGTGGCTCCCCAAAACAAATAGAGAAGACTTCTATTTATAAGAGATAAGGATTGAAGAATGAAAGATATGGAGGATGTGGGACTAAAGATGATCCAATGATAAAGTGCCACTTGTCAAGATGTGAGAGGATGAAGGTTGAACACATTTTGATCAATGTGCAAATTTGAATTTTGAATTTGAAGAACTGACATGTTAGAGGGAAAATAAATGAAGTAAATGCCACTTGGCTCAATGCATAAGGACATGTAAGAGGTATTGAATGCCTTGTTGAAAGGACAAATCCTTTTGAGGGGAAAATTTGAAATGGAGGAATATTCCACTTGAGATGCTTTTTTGAATGAAAATAGAAGATTTAATAAATCAAATAAATTGATTTATTGTGCAAGTTGCAAAATCTAGAGGATTTGATGGATTAGGATTAGAGTTAATTAGGATTTAATTAACTTAGATGGGCATTTAGCTAATTTGACCATTTGATTTAGATTTTTGGATTGAAATAAATCAAAATGAAAGGAAAATGATTTAGACTTCATTAAATAAAAAAATTGATTTATTTAATTAAAGAAGATGGTGTTAGATTAAATTAAATAAAGATTGATTTAATTTAATGGAATGACTTTAGAAATTTAATTAAATAAAATGGATTATTTAATCAAATAGAGACTATAGGGTTAATTAAATAACATTGATTTATTCAAATAATAGGAGATGATGACTTAATTAGATAAAATTGATTTATTTAATTAAGAGATGAAGTGAAATGAATTTAATCAAATAAGGGATATTTAATTAAACGATTAGCAGAGGAGATGATTTAGGATCAAGTGTGCGAGACCAATCGGTATATTTTTCGTGTCTACATTTTGCCCCTCTTTGAAGCAAAGTACTTGTTGCATTGGTTCAAAGAATAAACTGTCTTGATCAAAATTTAAAAAATTCTTTGATTTTTTCAGATGCCCCACTGTTGCCCCAACAGAAAGAATTATGCCAGTATACTACCCCCTCGAGAGATTGGGCGAAGAGGTTCGATTTGAGGGTCGATCTCTCGACAAAGAGGTTCATGTAATGTCCCCTTCTCAATTGTGATCGATTCAGTTGACCGTTGGCCTATTCCGAAGACCCGTAGGCTACTCGAAGGGTTAAATTAGGGTTTCCTATATTTGAGGAGGTGGTTGCTTGAAGTTTGGAATTTGGATTGCGGATTCTTTCTGGGTTTTCAGAAAGCTTCGCAGTGATATAGTCTGTTTGGTATTCTGAGCAACTTCATGAATTTACTATTTTTAGTAAATTCTATTTCTGGTAGTGGACAGGTTGGTTTCAGTTCAGTTGGTCCTCTCCTTCAGGTGATTCAATTGGTATTACTGTTTATGGTTTTTTGGGGCATTTTTATGGAGAGATAAGTTATTTTCATATTATAATGTTTTATTTAATATTGTAACCCCTTGGCCTAGCATGTTAACTTTATGTTGTTTTAAAAAGGGGGACTTTATGGGTGAGTGCCTCATCAAAAAAGATTAAATAAATCAAAGGTTCAAAAGTGCCTAAGGAGAGTTGGACGCCAATTTGAAGGGAAGACTATTTTAATGAAAAAAAGTGAATATTGTTGCTTCTTTGAAAGTGGACAACACCTTGGAGGGAAAAGAGTCAACTAAAATTTGAAAATGCCTTGACTTCTATTTTTGGCGCACCTTCTAGAGACTTCTGGAGATTCTCTTCAAGCTTATAAAAGGAGACCTCTTCTCTTCAGTTGATTATCTCATATTTTCAGTAAAGTTATGCTGCCGAAATAGTGACAGATTGTTTCGAGGAAAGCACAGCTCCTAGCTTGGCTCATCTTCTTGCTTGAAAGATAGCAACTAGTTGAGAGGTAGATTGTATTGAGTTTGCTTTCAGCTTTGCATTTGAATTCCTAGCATATTAGTTCAGTTTCCTTGCATTTAGTCATGTTTTTGGAGTTGCTGAATATCACAGCTGATTGTAAGAATTGCTTATATCTGTTGAAATAAAAATACTATCGTTCTGGGTGTTTTTCCTTTGTGTTTTCCAGCTTGGGGCGACCCTTCTTGGGAGTTTCCAGGCTTTTTAGAGGTGTCTAGAATTTTATATCAAAAAAATCGCCCCTCCTTGGCCGTACCATTATGGGTTGTCTTGGAAAGTGTGCACAAAATAATATTGCATTTTGTTGGTCGATTCTCAATCTAGGTCTCATTGTCATCATCCTAGCTTTCGTTTGCATCAAGTCTCATGTCATTCTGACAAGTAGTGAGTGAGTTGTGAGTATTTTGGTGGGTTCTAGAGTTGCTGATTGCTTCATTTCAGTTGCTGGTCTGTTATATCAGTCATATATAAATGCAGATTTGTGAAGAGTTTGAGTTTAGAGAGGTTTGTTAAGCATTGAGGAAGTCTTATATGTTATTGCAGCATTGAAGAACTTGAATTATTGGGCTTTGGCAAGCATTCTAACATATTGTAAGCTGATTAGTAGTACTAACAGCAATTCTCCTCTTTATCTTTCAGTTACTTTATTGTACTTCCCGTTGCATAAGTGGAAGAGGCTGCCTATTTACTTTCAATTAGTAGTTGTAGGGACCCTTTGACCATATGCTCGCCTTCACTCGGCCCCATTCTTGGTTAGAGTTCCCTTTCAGTTTGCATCTGCATTAGATCCTCTGACCACATGCTCACACCTTGCGCACATCGGGATCCTGGTGTACATTCTTGGTTAGAGTTGCTTACGCAACGTTTTGGTTTTAGAGCTAACCTTAACGGGTGCGTGTTGATTGTAATTGCATTTGAAAAAACAAAAAAAAAATTAGTCTGGTTCTTTACAGTGGTATCAGAGCCATGATTCTGCCAACCTGTGCCCCACAGTGATTCAGTTGTCAGATGAGTGACAGAGATTGCAGATACTACACCAGAAGTCAGGCCAAAAAACAGCAGTCACAATTTTCGCCAGTGACAGAAGCAAATACTTTTTCAGAGGCTTTGAGAGAAACAGGGAAAGCAGTTGAGAACATGTCAGACAGTCATAAGCAGGCCATGGATGAGAGAGATGATAGGATGGAAAAGAAGTTTGATGGGATGATTGATACGATGTCCAGGTTGCTTGCAAGAATGGATCAGCAGGCTGCTCAAAATCATACTCCTAGTCAAAACAATGCCACAGGTGAAAATAGTGGTGTCAATGGAAACAATGGCAATGGGAGAGACATGACTATTGGCCAACATGAGGCCACCTCCAGAGGATCAGCCTCTAGGCCACTTTTTCCTACATTCACTCAGAGGGAGGAACCACAAGTTGAAGCTGCCATTCCTTTTGCAGATGGTGCCAGGCAAGCTTACTTGGAGTATGCCACTTTACCCCCTGATCTTAGAGACCAATGGTCCTTTGATCAATTCTTGAACCAAAGAAACAAAAGAAACGAAGGAAGACTTGATAACAGAGCCCCTATGGCTCACAGGACTGACTATCAACAAGCCCTTGGGAAGGTGTCTGTTAGGGAGGCTACAGGAACTCAAACACACTGTTTTAGAAGCTGCAGGAAGCAACCACAGATTCCTGCGCTAGGCCTTGTCATAGACCTCCTTGGTGAAATTGCTGTTCCACCTTAACCTATAGGAACTTTACCTTGTCTAAGTTCCCTTGGTTCTCCTGCCAACCTCACTATCTTGACTAATTTTGAATAACCCAACCAATCCTTGGTTCAACGCTTCATTCTCCTTTGGCCCTTAATCTGCCGTAAAGACCAAATAAACTCAACCTTTTTCTAGGTTCTTGTAGGGGTTAGAAAAGGTCACAAAGACTTCAAAATGACTTGTCTAGGGTTCTTAAACAACCACAAGTTTCTATCTAGCCATCGCTTTCACAAGATGCTTTCCTAGGGTTTGAATGGCTAGTAGCCATTGAACCTCTGAACAGAAGTAAATTGCTTTTCCCTCCTAAACCCACCAAAGGACTTAGGTTCTTGACTTAGGTAATGTGTTTCCCCTGTCTACACCTTCAAGATTTCAAGGGTTTTAGTCTTGCTCAGGCCGTGTGCTGTCCAAACACAAAATTGGTCAAGCAGGTAGGGTTCTAAACTGCTCAGAAACAGTTTTAGGACCGGTGAAAAGTTCTCCTCCTAAACAGATTGCTGGGCTCTCCTCCTTATCACCATATGTGGCCAAGACCTTCCCCTAAATTCTCCAAAAAGAATTTTTCAAAAATCTTTTCTCCCCTGCAAGTTATTAATGCTGTACTGTAGCCTCTCCTAGCCGAGCTCTTCACTGGCTCGCCTAGGGCAAGGCGTTTCTTCTAACTCCTGCAACTAAAGAAAACCTAACACCTACCATATGTACAACTACCATATTTACAAGCACGGAGCCTAGGCACATTTTCCAAAAGGCCGTACAATTTGTACGATGGGAAGGCACCCTAGGACTCCATTATTAAAAACAGCTTGCTACAGGACTGAAAATGACAGAAAACAAAGTATTTACAGATAAAAGAAGGAAAAAGGTATACAAAGACAGAAAGATGGCACTTCAAGCTTATACAATGTAAATACTACATACTACAAACAAGATGATAGCAGAGCTACGCCATTAAAGTTCAGTTTTTAACACAAAAATGCAGAAAAACTGTCTTTGTACGTTTTTTTTTCAATTTTCAAAGAAATGTCACTCAACATAAAACGTCTAACGTCTTTCCAAAGTCGAGGCATGCCTTAAATAGGCTTCCAAAGCAATTTAGATGCTTGGCTCGGGCTTCAAAATGACCTAAAAACAACTTTTGTAAAACCCGCTGTGTTTTCAGACACCTTGCCAACACTAGACAACTAAATGATGTTGTAAAGTTATTTAGCACTTGTCACCTTCTTTCCCAAAGTTCAAAAACACCCTAAGCACCTAAAATAATGGTCAACATGACCTTATGATAGCACAACAAAATTAAAGAACTCAAAAACAAAATAGTCCTTTGCCAGGTGCTCCTGCACCAATGTCATTGGCTCACTTCGATGGAAGTGATAAGTGTTTAGCAAGTTCGTGGGTTTAGAAGTTAGACAACTACCTTTCACTTCGTCCCATGCTAGAATAAGATGCCATCAAGTTTGCAACACTACATTTGGAGGGAACTGCCCATGAGTGGTTGTACCATGGTTTGGTCACGCTTGGCCACAACCTCATTCGAACCTACGATGAATTCACCAATAAACTGATTGATAGGTTCAACACTAAGGATCCTGAAGTGAGATTTCGCGAGCTTGCACAATTGAAGTAGCATGGCTCCTTGGATTCTTACATAGCTGATTTTCAAAGGCTTTCCTTGATGGTGCCCAACATCATTGAAAGAAGGTTGGTTGTTTTGTTTTCCGAAGGATTGGTTGAACCATTGAAAGGGTGGGTTAAAGCTTTCGATCCACCAAGTCTCGAAGAAGCAATCAAAAAGTCTCGAAGTATGGAGTTATCAGCCCCTAGGCCTAAATTTCCGCCAAATCCCTTTGGCCACAAAAAGGATAAGAAGCATTTCTCAAATCAGCACAAGAGGTTTCCACCCAAGTTGACTGACGAGCAACGTGAACAGCTTAGAAAGGAGGGCAAGCGTTATACATGTTTGGAGCCTTGGATCAAGGGTCATAGATGTCCTGGAAGAGGGCGTTCTAATCAAATGGGGGCCTATTCCGATTATGGATCAGAATCTGATATGTCTGATCAGTAGTCTTATTTTGGGGACAGCGAGGAAGAGAAGGCTCTAGAAGAGTCCGATCATGAGCAAGGAGTTGGGGGCCCTATTGCCCAACTCTCTAGTTTTCAAAAGAACGAATCTTTCAAGGTTCATGGCGGGGTTGGAGGTCACCAAATTGTTGCCTTGATTGACACTGGGGCAACACATAATTTCATTGATGGAGTGGTTGCAAAGAGAGGTCTCAAAACTGAAGAATTTGAAGGCTTCAAAGTCATGGTGGCTGATGGGTTTCATATTTCTTGCAACCAAAGAGTTCCTAACATGTCCATGCAGTTAGGCAACTATGAATTCAAAGATGGCTTCTATGTGGTGACTATTGGTGACACGGATGCCGTACTCGGTATTCAATGGTTATGCTCACTTGGTGAAATCTCTCTCAATCTACAAACAATGGAGCTCAAGTTCCAATCTGATGGAAAGAAGGTGGTGCTTAGGGGAATGTCCAATGGTGGTCCTCGGATTGTGTCATTCAAAAGAATGGAGAGGCTGATTCGGCACAATCAAGCTGAGTGGGCGGCGGAATGTATGGTTCTTCCAGCTAGTCCAGTTGAAACAAATAGGGACTATCCTCCTGATATCTAGTCTATACTCACCAAGAAGAGTAAGGTGTTTGTTGATCTACCTTCTGCGCCGCCTCCTGAAAGGGGAGCTGAGCATGTCATTGAACTCAAGGAAGGGGCCAAACCAGTCATCACAACACCATATCGGTGTCCTAAGAAGCAAAAGGATGAGATCGAGAAAAATATAAAAGAACTCTTGGAGATGGGCTTCATTCGTCCAAGCAAGAGTCCCTTCGCTTCTGCAGTAGTTCTTGTGAAGAAGAAGGATGGCACCATCCGCATGTGTGTGGATTATCGTGCCTTGAATCAAAGCACAATAAAAAATCGGTACCCCATTCCTCGGATAGATGAGCTCATTGACGAGCTACATGGTGCCAAGTTCTCAAAGATTGATTTGAGGTCGAGCTACTATCAAATTCGGATGAGAGGGTCAGATGTTGAGAAGACGGCATTTAGGTGCCACTATGGTCATTTTGAGTTTTTAGTCATGCCTTTTGGGTTGACTAATGCTCTAGCCACCTTCCAGTCTTGGATGAACAGAGTTTTTCAGAAACAGCTGAGGAAGTTCGTGTTGATTTTCTTTGATGATATTCTCATCTTCAACAAGACGTGGGAAGAACATCTCAAGCACTTGGAGGAAGTGCTTAGCATCTTAGAGTCAGAAAGTTTGTTTGCCAAAGAGTCCAAATGTGAATTTGGAATGAAGGAGCTGCTTTCCCTTGGTCACATAATCAGTGCTGATGGGGTAAAGGTTGATCCTGAAAAGATCAAGGCGATAGTTGATTGGCCACCTCTAGAAAACTTGACTCATTTGAAGGGGTTCTTGGGTCTTTGTGGCTTTTACAGAAGATTTGTGAAGGGCTACTCTCAAAGTGCTGCTCCTCTTACTAACCTCACTAAAAAGGGGGCTTTCTTTTGTTCAGAAAAGGCTCAAAGTGTGTTTGATAAGTTCAAGAAAATCATGAGTTCTTGTCCAGTGTTGGCCATACCGGATTTCTCCAAGCCTTTCGAGTTACAGTGTGATGCATCTAGAGAAGGTGTTGGGGCTGTTTTGATGCAAGATAAGCATCCCATTGTGTTTGAAAGTAGAAAACTGAGGGGAGTTGAAAGGACCTACTCCATTTATGACAAGGAAATGCTTGCAATCATGCATGCATTAGCTAAGTTCAGACAATATCTAATGGGAAGCAAATTTGTGGTCAAGACTGATCACAATAATCTCAAGCATTTCATACATCGGAAGGATTTGAATGAAAGGCAACAAAAGTGGGTGAGTAAGTTTCAAACTTACGATTTCGACATTGAGTATGTAAAAGGGAAAAACAATGTTGTGGCGGATGCTCTATCTAGGAGGCCTCATTTGAGCTCATTGTGTGAGCTTACTACTGATTGGAAGGAGATGTTGCTTGCTGATTATGCCAAAAATCAATTTGCAACCAGCATCATTGAAGGTACTTTCCATGACGAAAGGTACAAGGTGGTTGATGGTTTGATACATTACAAGGGAAGGATCTTTTTGGTGACTGATTCTAAGCTCAAAAAGAAGATTTTGATGACTTTCCATGACATCCCACTTGCTTGTCATCAAGGTTACTTTAAGACATACAGGCAGATTCGGGAGAGGTTTTCTTGGAAGGGGTTGAAAGAGGAAGTCCAACGCTACATCAAGGAGTGCCCCACTTGTCAAATGAACAAAAATGAGCATTCCCTTCCAGCTGGTCTGTTGCAACCTCTTCCTATTCCCAACCAAAAATGGGAAAGCATATCAATGGACTTCATCACAGGGTTGCCAAAGGTTCAAGGCAATTCAGTTGGTATTACTGTTTATGGTTTTTTGGGGCATTTTTATGGAGAGAAGTTATTTTCATATTATAATGTTTTATTTAATATTGTAACCCCTTGGCCTAGCATGTTAACTTTATGTTGTTTTAAAAAGGGGGACTTTATGGGTGAGTGCCTCATCAAGAAAGATTAAATAAATCAAAGGTTCAAAAGTGCTTAAGGAGAGTTGGACGCCAACTTGAAGGGAAGACTATTTTAATGAAAAAAAGTGAATATTGTTGCTTCTTTGAAAGTGGACGACACCTTGGAGGGAAAAGAGTCAACTAAAATTTGAAAATGCCTTGACTTCTATTTTTGGCGCACCTTCTAGAGACTTCTGGAGATTCTCTTCAAGCTTATAAAAGGAGACCTCTTCTCTTCAGTTGATTATCTCATATTTTCAGTAAAGTTATGCTGCCGAAATAGTGACAGATTGCTTCGAGGAAAGCACAGCTCCTAGCTTGGCTCATCTTCTTGCTTGAAAGATAGCAACTAGTTGAGAGGTAGATTGTGTTGAGTTTGCTTTCAACATTGCATTTGAATTCCTAGCATATTAGTTCAGTTTCCTTGCATTTAGTCATGTTTTTGGAGTTGTTGAATATCACAGCTGATTGTAAGAATTGCTTATATCTCTTGAAATAAAAATACTATTGTTCTGGGTGTTTTTCCTTTGTGTTTTCTAGCTTGGAGCGACCCTTCTTGGGAGTTTCTGAAATATACCGAGCCAAATTTTTTCGTTTTTCAAATAACAGATTACAACATTCAAGCAAGTGCACCCGTTAAGGTTAGATGGATAAACCGAAACGTGCAAGAAAGTAAACTCAAGATACAGAAGGGAACTCAACGTCAAGTATGTGCTACCCAATCCAAGGCGGAGTGAGGGGCGACCATATGACGGAGTGATTACAGAAAGCAAAGCTTGAAATGAAATACTGAATAATGAAACTACTCAACACCCAGAATGTGCTTGCTCACCCAGGATGGGAAGTAGCTACCATAGGGCGGAGTTATACTATTTCAACTAATACTGAAAGCAACTTTGAAGGAAATGCTGAATACGGAAAACTCTCGACACCCAGAATGTGCTTTCTAACCCAGAATGGGATAGTAGCGACCATAGGGCGGAGATGGATTACATACAATATCAAAATGCTGAAAGAGAGAAGAGCATTACAATCTGACTGAGCAAGAATCTAAGGACCGACAGTACTACTGTCAGCATACAATTTGAAAGATGACTACTTGCTACCAGTTACAAATCAGCCTTTGAGAATATTGCAATAATATTGAAGCATTCAATGATTGCCAAGAATAAAGCTTAAACTTGCATGAATAGAAACAGATCCAACCTCTTTCAGCCTGTGCAATCTTCAATGATGTCTCCGCGAAGACTTTAAGAGTTCCTAACGACCATCCAAGAACGAAAGTGCAGATCCCTGTATGCTGTTATAACAGTACTGTATTTTTCTTCATTAAACCAGCAACACAGATTTATAAAATAGATCAGATCTCCCTAGAAACTGATTCAAATGACTAGATACTGAAGGCAAAACACCTTTAACAAGGAGGCGCTCAAACTAGAAGCACAAAACAGACTTGAAATGCCACTTATAGTAAATGCACAAATCACAAGATCTTGTGAATGGTACGGCCCAGCTGACAGGGTCGACTTTGCTTTAAAATTCAGATACACCAATGAAAATTCTACAATTTAACACACAATGGCGCCTAGACCAAAGGAAGAGAAATAAACAATACCCACAATGATATGTTTTGTCCTTTTTGATTTATGAGTGAATACACAAATCTGCTAAAGCTAAAAATACTGAAAACAGAAATCTCAATATGCCAAATCTGATCCTAGATGGGCAAATGCTGGTTACAATGCATGAACTCCAAAATACTCACAAACTAGACTAATAATCATCACTAGTCGTTGTCTTACAAACGGGAAGAGATGCCCAAACTAGGAGGTCTTCATCCCTCGAAGCAATCCAGAATCAATCCGGCAGCATAACGGTGTATTTTCCAAGATGATCCCAATGATGCACCAAGACTCCTCTTTATAACTTTTCAATTGATTTTGCAAAACCCTAAAATCTGCTTTTAGGTCAAACTCATTCTCCTCAAGATTGGGCGTACTTTCTCCTTCAAGACTTAATAAATGATATTTTAATTAAAACATCAAACTTTGATAAATGCGCCCATCATAATCCCTGCTTTGACTTTACAATAATTATAATATTCTTTTAATGAGGGCGCCACCCTCAATGACCACTTTTTAAACACAACATTAAGTCATTAACTCTAGGCCAAGGTCAACGTTAAAATATAATAATTAAAACGTGACTTTAATCTGAATGACTTAACTTATTTCTCCGAGAGTGCCCTGAAGCCAAAACTGATGAAGTCAATTGATCAAATCTGAAACCGGAAGTCAACCAACCTGAGCTCAACTGGAAGCTGCCAAAAATAGAATTTACTAAAAATAGTAAATTCCAAAAAGTACTCTGAATGCTGAGACGAACATACCACTGCGAAGCCCTCTGAAAACCCAGAAGGAATCCGCCATTAAAACTATCATCTCCGAGCAATGACCTCCTCAAAATTAGGAAACCCTAATTTTAACTTCCGACTAGCCTCCGGGTTCCCAAAGAAAGGCTAACGGTCACTGAAAATGTCAGGCTTGAAAAGGGGACATTACAGTTTCCAGATTTTTTAGAGGTGTCCAGAATTTTATATCAAAAAAATTGCCCCGCTCCTTGGCTGTACCATTTTGGGCTGTCTTGGAAAGTGTGCACAAAATAATATTGCATTTTGTTGGTCGATTCTCAATCTAGGTCTCATTGTCATCATCCTAGCTTACGTTTGCATCAAGTCTCATGTCATTCCGACAAGTATTGAGTGAGTTGTGAGTATTTTGGTGGGTTCTAGAGTTGCTGATTGCTTCATTTCAGTTGCTGGTCTGTTATATCAGTCATATATAAATGCAGATTTGTGAAGAGTTTGAGTTTAGAGAGGTTTGTTAAGCATTGAGGAAGTCTTATATGTTATTGGAGCATTGAAGAACTTGAATTATTGGGCTTTGGCAAGCATTCTAACATATTGTAAGCTGATTAGTAGTACTATCAACAATTCTCGTCTTTATCTTTCAGTTACTTTATTGTACTTCCCGCTGCATAAGTGGAAGAGGCTGCCTATTTACTTTCAGTTAGTAGTTGTAGGGACCTCGAACATATGCTCGCTATCACTCGGCGCCATTCTTGGTTAGGGTTACTTCAGCTCATCTTGCATCTAGATCCTCTGACCATATGCTTGTCTGTCCTAGACGCATTCTTGGTTAGAGTTCCCTTTCAGTTTCCATCTGCATTAGATCCTTTGACCACATGCTCACACCTTGCCCACATCGGGATCCTGGTGTACATTCTTGGTTAGAGTTGCTTACGCAACGTTTTGGTTTTAGAGCTAACCTTAACGGGTGCGTGTTGATTGTAATTGCATTTGGAAAAACAAAAAAAAATTAGTCCAGTTCTTTACAGTTCAAGATCAGTTCAACTCAAATATTTGATGTAGACAGTCATCGGCCATGGATAGCCTCATGTATACTTTGATATATTACACAAATTTAATACTTGATAGAAATGTTAGTAAAGATAGAAGAATAAGAAGAATAAGATGGAGACAAGACGATCCAACAAGTCCATGATCTACTAGACTTTATTAGAGATGATAATGATGATGACAATGATGATTTTCTTATCAGGAATTGGGATTTTAAAAGGGCCATTTACCTTATGTTTGATAACACACATGGATACGATACATCAAGGTATAAAGAACTAGGATGGCGTTGTAACTAGTGAGATGGACTTTGACTCGACAAATAGATAGAAGTATTCTTGTTCACACCTGACATACGAAAACTTTGCTAGGACGTACCTAACAAAGCTAGTATTCGCCAAGTTATATTACAGAAACATCCAACAAGCACAACAGATAAAAGATAATGATCGATGCCCCATCCCTTTCTCTCTAGATCTTTTTGATTAGACATCATCGAGAGGTCATTGGAATGAGCACAATAGGATAAATGAAAAGAAAAGATCAAGCACACAAACAAGTCAATGTTCTTCATACCTTCAACCAAAGGGATGTGTTTTGTTTAGAATAAGTTTCCAAAGTGTTTTGCCAATAGATGATGCCCATTGTAGGAAGGATACATGCTAGGACATGTTAGTGGATGGTGGCAAGTTGATAGGTTGTTCGAAAGGTTGTTGATATAAGGTCGATTGACATGTTTGAAAATGATCAAGAGTTTGATTTTGCATTTAAAAGTTTGTTTTTTGCTTTTGATTTTGCGTTTGAAGCTTGCTTTTGCAATTGTTGTACTTGTTTTTGTTTGTGTTGCCAAAGGATGAAGGTGATGATTGATTTATTATGAATGAGATTATTGTGGGTGAAAGCAAGATGGAGATGGATGGATTTTTTCAAATATTTGGATGTTTTTGATGTTTTGAGGTTGTTTTTGGTATTTTCAAGATGTTTTACAAATGTTTTAATTTTTGAATTTTCCAATGTTTTTGGGTTTTATGAGATTTTATGAATGTTTTTGGATTTTGTGTTTTTGAATGTTTTTGTGTTTTGTGTCTCGGGGGTTGATCAAAGATTAGCCTTGCCTATGTTTAAGTTCATAGACAACGTAGTTCAAATAGCATGTTTTTGACATTTTTCTGACTTTTATGAGTGTTCTTGGATTTTGATATGTTTTGGATTTTTTTGGATTTTCACATGATTTTGATGATTTGGATATGGATATGTGTGATGATAGCAGCACTCTGTTTTGGGATTTTGTTGAAAACGAAGCTAAGGTTGATCGATTAGATCGATAGATTGATGATGATAATATTGTTAAGGATACACAACAATGCAAGGATAGTGTTAAGCAACATGAGGATTGGAAAGGATATCCTAAGATGATGGATTGATTGGATTCGATTGATCAGGATTTGTGAAGCTTGGTTTGGAACAAAAGTTGTTTGAATGATTTGATGTGACATTGGCGTGCAAATTAGATGTGACTGATATTGATTGTTTTGATTGATGTTCGATAAAAGATAAAGCTTGATAAGGAACATCTTCTCGTCAAAATGTGTCATGGGCTAGTGATTTGGATTTTGGCTCAAAAATGCTTGACCAATTTGATTTCATGTTTGCCAATGTTCGGATCACCATGTAAGTTGGAGGATATAGATCAATATTTATTTTCAAAGCAAGATGTATATATCTGCCCCAGTGTCTAGAAATGTATGGAATGTCATGGGTGGATGCTTGGATAGGTGTGTGGATGGATGGATATGGTAAGCACACAAAGGATGCCAAGGATTATCTTGTGATAAAATAAGGTGTTTGATTGGAGGAATGCTTCATTGGATAATGCTTCATGGCTTAGATAATGCTGGGTAGTGTTGACGTGGTTTTTGCGACTACACCAACACAGAATAAAGTCGCCAACGGCTACTCTATCCTCTCTTGAACAAAGTTTCCTGCATGCTAAGATTGCGAGATAGATCATACATTTAACTCCAAGGTTCCTTCGGTGTGAATAGTCTCAGTTGGCTTGATGTGATATTGTTGGTATTTCAAGGGGACTTACACAATTGTTCGACAGTTGACAGCAGGCAGCGGACTAAGGGCTTTCGTGTAATTAAAATGATTTGGCAAGTGAGCACAAGTTTCCTAATCCTGACCAGAAGTGGACTGAAATTAAATGAATGTAGGGCCTAAGAAGTTTATGTTCTATTCTAAATGCGAGATATGTGGAGCTCGACTTCAGCAGACTTCAACCGGATTTCACCTAGCATCGCATCGGACAACTTTAGCAAAATCGGTGCAATCTTCAGGGGAGTAACGAAGAATATTCAAATTATAATTCAACATACATGTACCATCACAACGATGCATACAAGCATACGAATCACAATCGAAGTTAAGTTTGAAATGATGTCCAGTTGACCACGCAAGGCAAACTCACCGTCAGCGAGTCGCTAGTGGTATGGATAAAGAGAAGCTACATCGATCAAACACCACAAATCCAAAGTAAACTACTTGCATGAACTGAAAACTACACTACTTTGTGCTACTTGAAGTTGAAGGGATGAAGAAATCTTGCTAGCTACTTATAACAAAGATGAATTCACCTTTCAATGAAAGATCTTTTATTACAATAGTTTTTTGCAACAATCTCTTACAAAGTTTTCAAAGGAAAACTTTCCTTCTTCAAACTACGCTATGCTAAGATATTACAACTAAAGTGCCTACGCTCTACTCTCTAGTTCGATCTCTAAGCTCTACCTCTACTTCTAATAATATACAAATGAGGGGGACTCCCCTTTTTATAAATGGCCAAGTCCAACAGATGGCTCAGATTACAATCGGCTGGATGGCCCAGATTGTGCCACCTCAACCCTAAACAAGATTCGCCCTAAAAACCGCCATAATGGAGAGTGGGGCAATAAATGAACAATTAATAGCCACCATCTTCTAGAAGATTCCCGTTTGTAGACGTGTTCACACTGTTCTTGATCTTCTTCTTGACGTTGTTCTTCAACTTCTTCTTTGTCACTTGAGTTATACTAAGTCTCAACACTTAGCCATTTTTCGCAACTTTTCTTCCTTCGTGATTTATCATCTTGGACTATTTGCTTCATCACTTTAAGTCATCATCGTTTGGTCTCGACGTTTCTCCTGCAAAACAAGCAAGGAGAGGAGCATTAGAACACTTCACAATATAAACTTAACTTACCTGATTTTCACGCTCTAACTTCCAAGCGTTCATCATCCTCACTAGTCAACTTCATCCTTCTTCATGATTCTTCATGCCTTAGCCAAATTTTCAACTCATCTTCTTCAAGGGTGTATCATCTTTGAGAAATTCATTTCATTAGTTGGGTCATTGACGATTTTGATTTTATTCATCTCTGGCTCAAGAAGATTATCTTCACGAAGAATTTGAGCAAATTCACCTAGGCAGTTCCTTTCAAATTCATTGTCTAGAGGATTTTACCTTGAAAACACATTTTCTTCACATTTGCCTTAGAAAATTTTAAAATTTCCCTTAGGAAAATTCATAATTTGAGCACCGATCAAATTCTTCATGCTAAAGGCCCCAACGAACTGTGGAAGACTTCGAAATCCATTCCTCATCGCAAACGTCCAGTACCCAGAAGAAAATTTTCTTCAGAACGTGTCGAATTCATGTGTACACAACAAACGGGTTCATTTAATTTTCTTGAATTTTGAACCTTGGAAAAATAATTTTTTAAACAAATTTAATCCCGTTCTTCACATCTGTGAACATTTCTTGTTGCTCTGACTTGGAAATATTTTTGTTGACCCTGTGCAGCTGGCATCATCGGACTCCTTCACTGGCAATCCTGCTCGTGCTCTAGGAAATTTCATCACTATTTCAACTTGGGCGTATTTCTCCTAAGGAAAATTTCTTTGCCTTAGAAAATTTTTTGAATCACTCAGCACTTTTGAAAATTTTGCCTTAGAAAATTTTACTTCAACTTCGTTCACCTTGCCTGTGAGGAAAATTTTATTTCATCCATGCTCATTTGCCAGTGGTGGGAAATTTTATCAACTTCACTTAAAAAATCTTCTTGAAGGCACATCATACTTAACATGTTTTATTTTTCATTTGGCAATTTCCAACGCCTAGGCACTTTACTTCACACTTGAATTATTTTGGGCGCATTTTCCCTGTCATGGAGAACATTCTCAACGCCTAACATATTACTCACCAACCTATACTCTTTAGGCGCACATCACACTTTGAGGGGAATATTCAACACGCCTAGCACCTCACTTGTCTTCATCCACACTTGGGCGCATTTAGATATCAAGGTAGACTTAAGTCTTGCCCAAGAATCTTTTCATTTGTCCTCATCTTGCATCTTTGCATGTATACGTTTGTCCTTTTCTAACCTTGCATGCCTTTAGTTTTGGCGCATATTGCATGGGGTGGAGGATAAAGATTTTGACCTTTTGACTTTCTAACCTTGGGCGCATTTCAGTTTGCTGGAAGATGGGCGCATATTTGGTGTCATGAAGGATGAAGCATTTTCAACGCCATCTTGACCTTTGGGCTTCCTCTTTTTGTCTCTACATGGCCCCACTTGGGCGCATATTGCATGTGATGAAGGATGAAACTCCTTTGACTTGTTGACCTCTTTTGTAAACATGGCGCATTTCACCCCCTTGAGAAGGATGGGCGCATTTACCCTAGGGTGGAGGATATTCACTCAGAATATTTTCTATCATTTTGCTTGTAGTGGAGGATTAGCTTCAACACTTAGTGGGCGCATTTTGCTATATGTGTAGGACGAAACACTTTGAGCTCTTTGACTTTATCAAGCTTATTCTTGCATGGGCGCATTTTGATGGGTGAGGAGGATATCTTTTTGCCTTAGAATATTTTTAACATTCAAACTCTCAAGGTGGGCGCATTTTGGATAGGCAGGAGGATTAACATCTTTGACTTTCCTTGACTTTCTCTAGCTTCTTGAGCATGGGTGCATTTTGCCATATGTGAAGGACGAAACTTGTGCCTTAGAAATTTTTTATGCCTGGCTTGTGAGGAGGCCGCATTTTCATGGGGGTGCAGGATGAAGTCCAACACTTAAAACATTTTTCTTGACTTCCAACTTGCTGAGGATGAGGGCGCATTTGACCTGTGCTGGAGGATATTTCTCATACTTAGAATTTTTTTTATTTTTTTTTATCACATGCTGGAGATGAGGGCGCATTTAGGGGGGTCTACAGGATGAAATCAACACTTAGTAAATTTCTTGATGCCTCTACCACCTTGGGCGCATTTCTTGGGTGCTGCATGATGAAATTCATGCCTTAGCCATTTTTCTTCGTCTTTGCCCGTTCCTCCATGCCTTACTATAAATAGTAAGCCCTTCAATTCTTGCATCTCTGAAGCTCGGAATGATTTGAAATTTTGAACGCTGGATCCTCACAACTTCATCAGCCTGTTGACACTGCTATTCTAAGCTATCTTGCTAAAAATAGCATATTTCTGAAGGTAGTTGGCTATTTATAGTAAATGCCTGCTTCTGATATCTCCACAACTCCGTTTGATTTGAAATTCGAATGACATGCTCCTCACCACGTGACCTGCCTGCTGACATCGGCGCATGCAACTGATTTGCTGTTTTTAGCCTGTTTCCAAAATGACTTACTATAAATAGTAAGTGCTCCGTTTGTCTTCAAATTTTACCAGCAGATAGCTTGAAGGATGCGGATCGTGGTGGTTTACACCGGTTTTCGAAAATTCTGACTTTTTACCCCTCTTTTTCAGGCCCCGAAGCTGGAAACCCTAATTTGTTCTGCATGCATATCAAATGATCTTTGTTTGTTCTCGTTTCTGTTGCATTGCGATCAACTCGTGATTCTGAAGTGCCGGGAGGCGGCTGCCGGGACGCACCTGCTAAAAATAGTAAGTTCCTAAATGAGTGACCATCTCCGTTTGCATGTCACATCATCGCGAAGCTCTTGAAAAACCCATAAAGAATATGCCGACATGCAAAGAAAACCCTGACATGCAAACCCTAAAAATAGCCTCTGAAGGCTGAACTCTGAAAGTTGTTGTCTCACTTTGCATGTTATACTATCGCGAAGGTCTCTGAAAACCCAGAAGGAATCTCTAGACATGCGTTGAAAAACTCTGCATCTAAGCCTTGAAATCTGCTCCGGAAGCTAAACTGCTAAAAATAGTAAGTGGTCAGTTTCAGCTCAAATTTTGCATGCGAGCAGCTTGACGTGTTCCGAATGCAGTGTGACGATCGAAACTTCAAAGGCGCTGACGGAATGCCTTGAATTACGCGCTTACTAAAAATAGTAAGTAATCTGAATTTGACGAAACTTCTGTGGAAACTTGTTGAAAACACACTGACATCAATGTTAGTCTCAAATCTCAATTTACTCACTTCATTTGACCTCAAACTGGTTGGAAAGTTGAAAACCCTAATTTTACCGACTTGGCCAAAATCACGTTTAAACTCAAAGGCGGAGAAATCCCTAGAAAGGCAGATAGAAAAGAGACCAACAGAGAGAGAGAGAGACAAAAACCAAAGCCAAAAGACCAAAATGGAGCAAAATTTAGGGGTCCCCATCTTGAATGGGGTGATGTGTGAAAAGGTCACAACAGGTAGGATAGGATCAATGAAAATGACCCATGTTAAGATGTTTACCATAAGTAAGTGTAAAGTGTGCACCAAAATTTGTTAAGATCAAGATAATTTGGAAGATGGATGTAGATGGATGAAAATGGATTGGATAAATGCTTAATGGATGAATGGATTTATTATGGATGATATAGATGGAATTTTGGATTTTATTATGGATGAGATGAGATGCTTTCACCTGAAGTGGTGCACGTAGATGTTTGATTCTACACATGATGCCTATTTGCCAGGTTTTCATCATGGTACTTGCCCAAAGCGCCGCCTATGCGGTTCTCACTGGAGGACGATTTTTTATCTTTAATTTGATTTTTTATATTTTTTGTTTTTTTTGTATTTCTCTATGAAAGATTTTAAGCCCATGCTGAACCACCTTGTGGTGTTGATGTAGATGCCTCTGTCATGATGTGCCATCGATATCCTGCTTGAAGAAGTTGTTTTCTAAGATACGTGCACTTGACTAATACTTTTGAGATTCCTGATTTGCTTTATTGATACCGGAGTTAACTTTTTCTTTGTGCGCGCATCGTGATAGAATGCCTTCTGAATCCTTATGATGAAGGGTCGTTGCCAGCACATAGTTAATGTGAAAATTGGATATCATGCGTGGAGGCGTGGACGGTGTGTTTAGGAATAGAGGATGGATTGGTTGATAGTTTGGAACCTTTGATTCTCCAAACTTGGGAAGATGAGCAATGATGGGTGAATACGAAAGTGTTTGAAATTAGGACCAACTGCTTGATATACTTTGTGTGTTGCTTGGGAAGCTTGGTTTTTACTTTGTGGACATCTTTGATGGATATTTTCCCTTTTTTTATTTTGCCTCATAGTTTCTTTGACTAATGGAGTTTGATAGGGATAATCTTTCTTTGTATTCTTTGGTATCCACTTGTATTTGATTTGTCCTTCATGCTTCGCTACTTCTTTTCCTTTGGTGATGTTCCTCTTGCTTTGATTTACATTCTTATTTTGATGTTGGTCCTAATTCATGGATGGGATGATGGGTGGATGAAGATTTGTGACATGGCTGGTTGTAGTATTGGCATCGGTTTCACCATAAGAATTCTTCGTGCTCCCTATGTTGATGTTTGCTTGAGACATAGCTGCCCCCAGTATTGTGGTAGTAGCACCTTTGTTCCTTGATTCTACCTATTTTGAAATGTCTTGTTCAGTAAGCATTCTCTGATAAATGACCATTGCAGATGACGTTATTTCAATTTGTTGCTCTGTTGACTCTGGAATATCCTATTTTGTTTGACTTGTTTCCTTGAGTGGATAATGTTGGATATCTTCATACATGATGTCCTCAGTCTGAATTTGGGATATATCTGATCCTGATGTTGACAACTTAGTTTGATTGTAGGAATCAATAACCTACTCTTTTTGTGTAATAATGTCAAGAGTAAAGGAATCCTATTCTGAATGAAAATCATCTACGTGTCCATCCATAGAAAGCATCTCATGGGTAGATGGAGGAGTATGTGCTATGTGGATATGATCATCTTGTATAGATAGGAGAGTATCCATTAGATCATTGTAGTAGCTTGGAGATGCAAATTCTTGATCTTGAATGATTTGGGAATTGTTTTTGACATGCTTTGGATCAAGTTCTTGACATGGGTCAGTTTCAAAAGATGGATTGTTTACAAAGGGTTCTTGGATGTCTTCATTAGGCATGGGAAATGGCTCAATATCCTTTTGATCTTTAAGTGGACTTGGATCAAATGTTAAGTTGAAGATTCCTTCAATATCTACGAATATGTCTTGGAAAGGACCATTGCTAGACTTTGGTGAAAGATGTTGATCATGCTTTGGAATAAATTCTTGAGATATGTCCTCTAACTCATTAGGTGATGTAGAGACATTTTCAACATGATTATTGGTCGAAGGATCTTGATCATTGTTTTCAACAATTGTGGTGGGAAGATTGTCAATGTTATCACTAGTGATTGAATCCTGATCATTGTCCCCAATAGTTATTATTTTTTGATCAATGAGGTCTTGGATGATATTTTTGAGTCGAACACAATTTGATGTTGTGTGTCCGTTTATTCTATGATAATCTCAAAGGTGCTTCTCATTATACCATGTCGGTTTTACTAAGGGCTCTTGATAATTCTCATAGATGGGGATTTTGATGAGATTCTCATTTACCAGTTGCTGCATGACCGATTCGATTGGTTTCCCAAGTGGTGTGTATTTTCGTTTGCTACCTTGTGAGATTTGTACTTTAGATTGACCTCGTGGTGATTGATTTTGGACAATGTTATGATTTGGCATGAAGATTGGATTTGGCATGATAGGTTGAAATTGAACATTGTTGTGGTTGGGAATCACATTGCCTTGATTTAGGTAACTTTGATTTTGCATGGTGTTACCTTGACTCGGATCAATACATGGAGTTGTTAAGATATTGCTCGGACTTTTAGCAACATTTGTATGATTTGCAAACATATCTATCCCAAAGTTTACCAAGTGTGGATTTAAAATGTTCATGTTTGGTAAACATGGTGTATTCACATTTGACATGTATGGATTTGGTGGGATAATGTTGTTTTGTTGAAGGCTCATGCATTGATTGTTTGGTTGATAGATTCGTAGGTTTGGACTTTGGTTTAAATCTACCATAGGGAAAGGTGTTCCAAAATTTAGATTGGGCATACTCACATTTGTTGTACTATTGAGGTTTGTAGGAGATTATTATCCCATGTATGGATTGTATAAATATGAGTTTTGATAATCCATTGGTTTCGTAAGGCTTTGGTAGTTTGGTTGACTTAAACCATTCATGATATATGAAGGAAATTTATATTCCATGTTCTTCTTGTGTTTTGACCTTGTTGTAAAAGTGACCCCTAAGGTGTTTAGGACCAATGATGAGATGAAGGATGAAAGGGGTGAATGATATGGGTGTTGAATTTTTAGAAACTTTGGATCAATGCTAGACTTCAGGATTCTTTGGATTCTTTGATTTGGATTGGATTTGATTTGATTTGGATAATGGACTTATAAACCCCAAGATGTTGGATGTTATCTTGGAATAAAGTTTGTCCACAAGGATGATAATTTAACTAGATGTATGAGGAAGGATTCATCCACACACATTTAGCCAAACAAGGTGATTTTGATGTTGATTTGAAGGATTTTACCAAAAGCCTAGTATGAATCATTTTTCCAATAGTTCAAAAGTTGTTTGTGAGATGGGATTTGATTGATGTTTGAGATGGATGAAATGTTTGATTTTGATCCTAAATGAACCTAAGAAGGACTTGTTTACATGGCCAAGGTTTTGAAGAATATGTTTTTCCCTTCAAACCAAAAGATCAATGTTTGCTCAAAAGACCATAAGACAAAAGATACACAAGCACATGTGTGGGGTTCAATTGATTTCATCTTGATTAATGAATTGATTTTACCACATCCAATGTCTTGCTTAAGTTTTAAACTGAATATCTAGTGTCCCAATTTTTTTCATCCCACAAAGTCCATTATGTGGAAATCAAGGAAATCAAGGCAAAAGTTTCCTATTGTTGACTTTAGTGAGCAAATGGAGATATATATTCAAATGTTTAGAAACCTCCAAGGATAGAATCCCTAGGGCAAGCAATAACACTTAAATTTTGTCAAAAGTATTTGCTCCTCTGTTGGTTGAATATTTTGCAAACTTGTGAGGTTTATCAAAATGGTGGTTTCAGCCAAAGTGTGTGAGATAAAACTCTCCTAATTAAGGTAAGACTCCCCCTTTCCTACTAACTAAAAAAAATATGGGTGGAACGATAACCTTTCCTCTTGTTTTAGGAAAGATTAAATCCTTTTCTCTTTTTAGAAAAGTAACATTAATTTTTAAATAAACTCTTACAACAGCTTGTAATAAAATCAAGAGAAAGGAAATGAAGTTTCCTGAAAGCTCAAAGACTTCCGTCACTTCCTTCGGGACGTGAAAACAATTTCAAGCACAAAGTCTTGAAAATCTAGATCCTATCTACCCTTTTGAAAGATAATCTAATGACAATATACAACACATGACAGCACAAAGTCTGCAAGTATAATGTATCTATTAATTACTACAAATGAGAATTATTATGAGCACAAAGACTTTCAATTCTTCTTGATTTCTAAATTCAAATTATGAATTCAACCTTCAACATTTATAGCACAAAGTTTACAAATATTTTAATTGAAGCTCTCCTTAGCAATTTTCCACAATCTCCAAATAATCACAAAGTAATGCTCCAAAATGACATAAGAACACAAATGATGCAAAGTAGGACTTCAACACAAAGTCTGAAATTTCCAACTCTTTGATATTCCTTGAAAAATAACAACTTATAACTATAAAGCTCAAAGTCTTTATGAGTATAAAATTCTGCAGAATTTTCTTGCTTTCCAAAAAGATAAAAAATTACAAAGGACCCTCTCAAGTATTTATAGGAGAGAGGTCATGAGAAAAAGGTGGGAGGATCCCAACTAACTTGAGAAATTCTCTCAACCACCAACTTTTTGCAATTGACTTATTCCAAATTACAATCCTAATTTATCTTGACTTGTAATTTGATTACATGTAATTACAATCTTCAATAATGCGAGTAGCATGGCCAGTTGCCATTACAATTTTTGACTTTACATGTAATTTGTCAAAACAAAATTACAAATGCATAATTGAAATTATTCTACGTGTCCAAGACATGACTCAAGCTATCATCCTTGAGTGGATCTTCATGCTGCTGTTTGGAAAATATTCTTCCATCTCTGTCTTGAAAGCATTCTATGCTCAATCATGTCATTTATTCAACTCTTTGTGTGGCTTCATCATGTTGTTATTCCTTTGTATGATTTTCCAGCCTTGGAATTTGTTTGAAAAATAAGGCCCATGCCTTATATTATTGATTTGGTGGGTCATGTGTGCAAACAAGATTAACGAAAATGAGACAAAGGGGCTGCAAAAGTGAGGTCAAAGCTCAATTTCGGGTTTTTGAAACAGCATTACATGTGTGGAAAACCAAGAACATTGACTTGAAATTGTGGAGAATGAACATGCAACTTCATATGTGTATGGGAAAATACAAGTTTTGCACTTGTGATTGGATCCTAAAGACTCATTTTCAAGTGTTTTTGGGTGCATTTTGGACCAATTTCGGGTTTTTTGATGCTCATTACAAGTTTAAAATAACTTGTAAAACTTCATTGTAAGCATTTCGGGTTTTTTAAGTCTCATTACAAGTGAACAAAATAACAAATAAATTTAAAAAGGCCCATTACTTGCAAATCGGGTTTTTAGATACACTTTGCAAGGGAACATTATGATAAAAGACTCAAATAGGAATTTTTGGAGCTCATAACAAGTAAACTTTTAAAAATAAAAAGAAATAGGAACTTTTAGAGCTCATTGCAAGTAAACTTTTAAAAATAAAAAAAAATAGGAACTTTTAGAGCTCATTGCAAGTGAACTTTTTAAAAATAAAAAGAAATAGGAACTTTTAGAGCTCATTGCAAGTGAACTTTTTAAAAATAAAAAGAAAAAGGAACTTTTAGAGCTCATAACAAGTCACTTAAGTGAAATCGGACTTCTTATAACATATTGCAAGTAACTTTTTAAAAAGTAACTTGTAAAGTGAACAAAAAGTTCCTACAACTTGTAAGTTATCTCAAAAGTTCATATAACTTGTAATTAGAACAAAAAGTTTCTACAACTTGTAAGTTATATAAAAAGTTCCTACAACCGACTTAAAATAAAGGAAAAAAGTTCCTATCACTTATTTGTAAGAAGAAATTAAAACCCCTACTTGCAATGATGCCCCAAAAACCCGAAATTGACCAAAAACACACTAAAAATGACTCAGAATTTCACGAAAACGGACGAGAGTGAATGAAAAATGTTAGCCAAAAGGACTATAGACCCAAAACTGAAATTTTCTAACCTTTGCACCTCGTAAAATGTGCCTTAAGGCCTAAAAATGTAAAATTTTGATGGGTTATTGTTGTGACCTTTTCACACATCGCCCCATTCAAGATGGGGACCCCCTATTTTTTTGCTCCATTCTGGTCTTTTGGCTTTGGTTTTTGTCTCTCTCTCTTTCTGTTTCCTTTCTGCTATCTGCCTTTCGGACATGCTCACCATTGAGTTTAAACATGAAATTGGCCAAGTCTAAAAATTAGGGTTTTGAACTTTTCAGCCAATTTGAAGTCAAACGAGGTGAATAAATTGAGATTTGAGATTAACATTGATGTTTTCACTGAAATTTCATCAGATTCTGAGTACTTACTATTTTTAGTAAGCGTGCAATTACAGGCAATCCTTCAACATTTTTGTGAATCCGACAGTCACGCTGCGTCCAGAGCACATCAGGCTACTCACAGGGTAAATTTGAGCTGAAATAGACAACTTACTATTTTTAGCAGTTCAGCTTCTGGAGCCAATTTCAGGGCTTAGATGAAGAGTTTTTCAACGCATGTCTGGATATTCCTTCTAGGTTTTTCAAGACCTTCGCGATGGTATAACATGCAAAATGAGATGACAACTTTCAGAGTTTAGCCTTCAGAGGCTATTTTTAGGGTTTGCATGTCGGGGTTTTCTTTGCATGTCAGCATATTCTTTATGGGTTTTTCGAGAGCTTCGCAGTGATGTGACATGCAAACGGAGATAATCACTCCTTCAACAATTTACTATTTTTAGCAGATACATTCCAGTGGCCGCTTCCCAGCACTTCAGAATCACGAGCTGATCGCAATGCAACAGAAACAAGGACAAACGAAGGTCATTTGATATGCATGCAAGACCAATTAGGGTTTCCAGCTTCAGAACCCAAAAAAAGGCGTAAAAAGTCCGGTGTAAACCACCGCGATCAGCATCCTTTAGGCTATTCACCGATAAAATTTGAAGGCAATCGGAGCACTTACTATTTATAGTAAGGCGTTCTAGAAACAGGATAAAAATAGTAAACTAGCAGCAGGCGCCAGTGTGAACGGGTAGGTCACGTGGTGAGGAGCGCGTCATTCAAATTTCAAGTCAAACGGAGTTGTGGAAGTCTCAGAAGCAAAAAGTTACTATAAATAGTAAGCCACCTCCAGAAACATGCTATAAATAGCAGGTCAGCGCAAGGCATCAACAGGTACATGTCAAGCAAGTGATGAAGACCCTATGGCGCGAATTTCAGATCAAACGGAGTTGCAGAGGATGGAAAATTGGACACTTACTATTTTTAGCAGGTTGGTACAGAAGAATTAGGGTTTCCTAAATTCAAGGGCAGGACAAGACAATCATGCAAAGGCAGCATCTAGCCACGACCACCACACCTCAGGCATTTAGTACATGAAATTTGAAGGCATTCTGAGCAGTTGCTATTTTTAGCAGGTTGCTAAAAATAGCAGGTACAGGCAAACATCAGACACTAGCAGCTTAACCACGTCCCGGGGTGCGAAACAAAGCAAAATCAAGCTTCCTAGAGTCAGAAGTCAGTTGAAAAGGCATGAAATTCGAGGAACTTTCTAAAAATAGAAAACTAGGGCGAATTAGGGTTAGCAGGAGAAAATCACCCTAAATTTGGCAAAAGGGCATGAAATTCGAGAAAACTGATAAATTTTCAAGTCCAGCATCAAAGCTTGCTTTAAAAGGCCAAAGACAGATGAAAACTTTCTAAGTGTTTGAAGAATGGAAGTTCACCCTCCTAAATGCGCCCCCAAACTTGGAGAGGACCTTGAAAATATTCTAAGCGTTCAAATTTGAAGGATACCCCTCCAATTGTGCCCTTGAAGTTCTAACTTGGAGAGTGGACTTTAAAAAAATTTCTAAGTCATTGAATTTGATGCTTAGGGGGTCAAATGCGCCCTTGGAGGGAAAGTGGCATTAAATTTTTTTTCTAAGTATACAAAATTTGAAGCAGGACCCTTCAAATGCGCCTAGCTCAAGAGAGGAGATGGAAAAGGTTTCTGAGTGGCAAAAAGTGAAAGTATCACCCATGAAATGCGCTGCAAGCTGGAGGAAAGGGTATAAATTCCACTAAGTGCTCTAAATTGGAAGTAGAAGACCCCAGATGCGCCTTAGTTGAAGAGGTGGCCTGAGAGTATTCTAAGTGTCTCAAAATGAAAGCTCCTCCTCTCATTTGCGCCTTAGTTGCTTGGAGTGATAGAAAAATGGTTAAGTGTAAAAAAATTGGAAGCCCAGCATGCCAAATACACCCTTGAAGTTAAGTGTGGAGAATAAAATTTTTCTAAGTGCTTTAAAATGAAACCTTAGGGGTCCATATGCGCCTAGGATGAAGATGCCATGGAGAAAATGTTCTAAGTAGTTGAAATCTGAAGCTCCACCTTCCATTTGCGCCCCAACTTCAAGAAAGAGATGGAAAATTCTCTAAGTGGTTGAAAGTGAAAGTATAGGGGATGAAATGCGCCCCACCTTGCCAAGGTAGTATGCTAGCTAAAAGTGTGCTAAAGTGTTGAAAATTGGAAGTGGAAGGGCTTATTTGTGCCCAGGCTGGAGGATGAAGTCAAAAATGTTTCTAAGGCATTGGAACTAGAAGTTCATGTTGTCAGGGGCGCCTTAGCCCAAGGAGGGATGTTGAGTGGAGAGTAAAATTATTCTAAGTGACTAAAAATGAAAGTGCAACCTCTTAAATGCGCCCTGAGCAAAGAGGAAGCTACAAACTTTTTCTAAATGCTTAAAGTGAAAGCTCCACCCTCCATATGCGCCTGGAAAGAGAAGAGGAATTTGAAATTTTTTTAAGTGTCACAAAATGGAAGTAGAAGTCTCCAAATGCGCCTTTGATTTGAGAAGAGGGTGATTAAAAATTTAAGTATTGCAAATTTGGAGTAGACCCTGGGGAATGCGCCTTACTTTTGAGGAGTCACTTGGAAATTATTCTAAGAGCTACAAATTGAAACAAGAAGGGGTCATTTGCGCCCATGGAAGACAAGGTGAGCCTAAAATATTCTAAGGCATGAAAAGTGAAAGTTTATAGGGTGAAATGCGCCTTGCTTTGCATGAAGATCTTGGGAAAGTTTTTAAATATCCTAAATTTGAAGTCCCCACCCTTAAATGCGCCCCTAATGGGAATGCCAACTGGAAAAAAATTCTAAGTCTGGAAAATGGAAGTAGGGGGTCCCATATGCGCCCATCCAGTGAAGAGGCCTACGAATTGTCTAAGGCGTTAAAATTGGGAGTTCCCCTAGCAAAATGCGCCCACCTCACAAAAGGAGCTATGAAAATAGCTAAGTGTCATAGTAAATTCACCTCCACCTTGAATTTGTGCCCTTCCTCCTCTATGTGTCATATGCGCCCATACTTCAGGGAGGGGAAGTCAAAGATGTTGAAATTCAAATCCCTCTCAACCTCTAAATGCGCCCATGCAAGGTTAGAGGGTGTGATAATATTTTAAGGTAAAGATGGAGAAATATCCTAGGACTTTGGAATAAAATATCCCTCTCAATGTGCTGAACGCGCCAAAGAAAGGTGAAATTGATAATGTTCTCCATGATATATGAAGTACGCCTAGGATTTAAGATGGAGAATATTGCCAGGTGATGAATAAGAATATGCTAGGAGTTGGAATTTAAAAAGAAATATGTCCCTCATAAAATGTAAAATGCGCCCAAGGCATTGGAGAAAATTGTGCTAAGTAAGTTGATAAAAATTTCTTCTCATGCAGAATGATTGAAGGTGGATAAAATAATTTTCTAAGGCACAAAATTTTTCTTCCTTAGAAAATATGCCTAGACTTGGAGGATGATGGAATTTTCCTAAAGAGTGTGAGTTTTGCCAGTGATGAAGTCAGAGAATGTTGGCATTGCAGGATTGATAAAAAAAAAAAAATTCAAGTCAAAGCAAGGAAATGCGCCTGGAGTTGAAGAAATGGATTAAATTTTGTTGAAAATTAATTTTCTGTCATGTCCCCTTCTAGTTGACATCTCTTCGAGCACAGGATTAGCCTATCATACGACCCTCGTAGGCTGATAGTTTGGATAGAGGGTCATGTTGGAGATTGGCTTAGCTTTAGTTGGCAGTTCTTGATCAATTGGCTTTTGTTCGGGCTCGTTCGGACACTTCTTGCATAAGTTGCTATTTTTAGCAGTTATTGGCAGTCAGCGTGGGACCCCTGCTATTTTTAGCAATATGGATGGATTATGTTCAGAATCACTCCAGTGTTTGTCAGCTTCAGACGGCTCGTGCATCGGGTGAATAATGAGAGAGATATTAATATTTAATTGAATTAATTAAATATTAATTAATTGGAGATTATAATATAAAGTTGTAATATTTTAATATTACAACTTAAGTGATTTTGATAAAGGGGTCGCCCATCATCAGAAAGGGGCCATTTGTTGATTATATTTTATTATAAAAATTTGGCTGAAGACTATTGAAGAATTAAATGTAAAAGTTTGAATTATTTTAATATTCCCTATTTTTGAGGAAATTGCACTTTTCAAGAGATATATGGTTTTGCATTGGAATTCGAGCCATTATGTGATATTGATGTATTGAAAATTGATCAAGTTTGGTCTGAGCACAGAAACTTAGGGTTTCAGTCTCAAATGCATTGGGGAACGAGCCATCTCCAGTGAGAGCGATTCAGAGGGTGTGAAATATCATCCGATCTATTGCCAGCAAAGAGATTTCTTCATCCAGAAGAAATTACAGAGCATCACAGATCATTCATCTTCAGAGTTTTCAGTGAGATATTCATACAGAGGAGTTTTTATCAGTTAGGCGCCAACTTCTACAGATCTGGAAACTTCACAGAGGGCTGTACTTTATTTGCTGTTGCTGTAGCAAGCCGTACTTTCTTGCAGCAGGCCGTACCTTCATCATTTAAGCCGTACCTTCTTGTCTTGGAAAATACGCCTATCTTCTGGTCTTTTATCTTCATCCATCTGGGGCACAGTTGTATTGGGAGCAATCTGAGATCATGAGACACAGAAAGAAAGGTTGATTCATGTGAAGCCGTACCATCTTCAGCAGATCATTTATTGCTGCAGCAAACCAGGTTTTCATAAATATCATTGCCTTTTTATTTGCATGTAACTGGAACATCATTGTAATCATTGTCGAAGATTAAATAATAGTCGGGCATCAGTATTTACTATAGATTATGTTATTTCCGAATTGTATGAATTTATTTAGATTTATTTTCAATTCTTTGCAAAAATCGCAATTTTCATTTATTGCACAAAAACCCAAAAAAACATTCAAAAACGCAAAAACAACAAAAAAACATTAGATTCAGCAACAGGGGGAAACTAGGGTTTCTACAGTGGTATCAGAGCCAAATCCTGCCATCCTAAGGGTTTAGCAGTCTTATGCAGCCAGAACAGTTTGGGTCTCACAGGTATTACACACGCAGACGTGCTCTGATTGACAGGCAACAGAGTTTGAGTAGGCAGCCGGGAAATATGGCTGACAGGAATGACAGGGCAGATAGAACAGATGTTCCCAGGAACGAGATTCCTCAAAACCCTAGAGATCAGGATGATGCTGAGGTTTTGCTTGCACTCAGAGATTTACGTGTAGGTCAACGGCAGTCGAATGATGTATTGCAGCAGTTGACAGTGGCACTTCAGAGATTGAGTACTCCGAGGAGACCGTCACCACATCGTGACAACGAGAGGAGTGAAGCAGGATCTCGCAGGGCACCTAGGACAGCCTCACGGACAGCAGATAGGCCCACTAGACCTACTTTTGTGAGACAGGAGGCCGATGAGGCTAGCGCAGGTGAGGAGCAGGAGGAGATGTTCGCTGATACACTTATGGCAGCGAATGAGGAGTGGGAGTTGATACCTCCTGAGGTCAGAGAACGAATCACTTTTGACCGTTTTATTACATAGAGGCGAGAGCATCACAAAGGTCGACAGGATTGGAGACCTAGATACTAGAACAATGACCTAAAACATGCAACCAACAGGCTTAATCTGGCGATGTTCGATGGTAGTGGTAAGGTGACAGCCCAGGCTTGGATTAGTAAGCTAGATACATTCCTCACACTACGTCCGATGGCTGAGAGAGATGCTATCCGTTATGCGACACTGCATCTTGAGGGAGTAGCTTACGATTGGTGGCACCACGATATGGTTACATTACAGCATGACAGGATCACATCATACCAGGAGTTTGTGGACAGATTGGTTGAGCGTTTTGACAGGAAGGATCCAGAATCCTACTTCAGAGACTTGTCTTAGTTGAGGCAGAGTGGCAGCTTGGAATCGTATATTGGTGACTTTCAGAAGTTATCAGTTATGGTTCCGAACATCTCCGAGAGGCGATTGGTAGTGCTCTTCATGGAGGGATTGACAGAGCCACTGAGAGGTTGGATCAAAGCCTTTGATCCTCCTTCATTACAGGAAGCGATGAAGAAAGCACGGAGTATGGAGTTGGCAGCACCTTCTAGTAGATTCAACTCCAGAGTTTCTTCATCTTTCAGGGACAATAAGGGCTTTAACAGAAACAGGGACAAATCTGATTATAACAAAGAAAAATCAGATTTTAAAAATGATTCGAAAGGTAAATCAACAGCTCCACCTTTGGATCGAGAGGCCCTTAATGATCTACGCAGGAAGAAGCTTTGCTTCTACTGCAAAGGTTCCTATGACGCCAATCACGATTGCCCTCTAAGACCTAAGGGCAAGGCAAATCGAGTGATGTGGGCGTATTATGAGGATTCGGAATCAGAAAATTCCGAACAGCAGGAGAGTTCTGAGGATTCAGAGGCAGAGGCTTCAGAGCCTAGAGCAGAGACAGGGCCAGAGCTTCAGATACAGGAGGCCCGCTTATCTAGCATTCAGCAGGAGGGCTCATTCAGGATTCGTGGTGTGTTAGCAGGACAGAGGGTCATTACCCTTCTTGATACAGGAGCTACACATAATTTCATAGATGCTAGATTCGTTGAGAGACACAGACTCATCATTGAGGAGTTCGAGGGCATTAGGGTTACGGTGGCCGATGGATACACTTTGAGGTGTGAACGCATGATAAAGGATCTCCCTTTACGCTTGAACAATTACGAGTTCAAGGCTGATTACTATGTTGTTAATATGGGAGATATCGATTTGGTCTTGGGAATGAAGTGGCTTCATTCATTGGAGGAAGTCACTCTTCGTCTCAAAGACATGGAGATCCGTTTTGATGTTGACGGGAAGACACACATACTAAAAGCAATTCGGGAAAGCAACATCAAAACAATTTCTTTTCGTCGGATGGAGAGGCTCATGCGTCACGACATGGTTGAGTGGGCTGCCGAGTGCGCTTTAGCACCTATACAGGAGGGACAGCAGAAGACTGAATATCATCCTGATATACAGCAGTTGAGAATTAAGCATGATAAGGTATTCAATGATATTCCACCAGGTAGACCTCCAGACAGGGGCATAGAGCACATTATTGAGCTCGAGGAGGGTGCTAAGCCCGTTATGATAACTCCTTACAGGCATCTTAAGAGATTGAAGGATGAGATAGAAAAGACAATAAAGGAGTTACATTCGGCCTAGCAAGTCACCATTCGCTTATTCGGTTGTCTTGGTTAAGAAGAAGGATGGAACATTACGCATGTGCATTGATTATAGGGTCCTGAATAAGAGGACGATCAAAAATAGGTATCCTATACCACAGATTGACGAGCTTATTGATGAGCTCCATGGTGCCTGTTATTTTACCAAGATTGATTTGCGGTCAGGGTATCATCAGATCAAGGTCCGTGAGCAGGACATAGAGAAGACCGCCTTCCGATGTCATTGTGGGCACTTCAAGTTCGTAGTGATGCCATTTGGGCTCACTAATGCGCCGGCTACTTTTCAGTCTACGATGAACAGGGTTTTTCATTCATTACTGAGGAGGTTTGTGTTGGTCTTTTTCGATGACATCCTTATATACAGCAGGACATGGCAGGAGCACTTGGCTCACCTGGAGACCGTGTTGAGTATTCTTGAGAGGGAGTCCTTGTACGCCAAGGAATCCAAGTGCGACTTGGGGATGACCGAATTGCTATATCTGGGTCACATTATCAGTGCAGATGGAGTGCATATGGATCCTGAAAAGATCCGCGCCATTATTGACTGGCCTACACCGGCAAACCTGACACAGTTGAGAGGGTTTCTCGGTTTGTGTGGATTCTACCGCCGATTCGTGAATGGTTATTCACGACATGCAGCCCCTATGACAGATTTACTGAAGAAGGGTGCATTTATTTGGACTCCTGAGGCACAGGAATGTTTTATGAAGTTTAAGGAGTTGATGACCACATGCCCTATTTTGGCACTACCTGACTTTTCGAAGCCTTTCGAGCTTCAGTGCGATGCATCAGGTGAGGGCATTGGTGCGGTGCTTATGCAGGACAAGCACCCGATTGTGTATGAGAGCCGAAAGCTCAGAGGGCCAGAACGACTTTACAGCAGTTATGATAAGGAGATGCTTGCTATAATGCATGCCTTAGCAAAATTTAGACAGTATCTTGTTGGCAGCAAATTTTGCATAAAAACTGACCATAACAGTTTGAGACACTTCTTGGGGCAGCGAGATCTCAATGATCGTCAGCAGAAGTGGGTCAGTAAATTGCAGGCATATGACTTTGATATCTCGTATATCAAAGGGACACAGAATGTTGTAGCCGATGCACTTTCACGTAGGCCATATTTGAGCTCTATGGTTCATATATCAGAGGATTGGAGGCATATGATAGTGGCAGAATATGCCAAGGATAGTTGGGCCTCCATTATTTGTTGAGGGATTGTTGGCGTAACAACTAACACCTCTGGAGTATAAGTTGTTATGAACAGCCTATGCACACTACGCAGTGAGTGCTCTTCAAATTATGGAGGGGAAGCTCCCTCGTTATGCTTTGACAAATGTACTTGCAAAGGAAAAATAAGCTAAAACTATGTCCTGTCTTTTTGTTTCAGCTGCTAGAGGCACAAGGCTTTCTTGAAAGAACTTACACGTTGCAGCTGAGTTTTCTCTGGTTTCGCAAATCAACTAAACTACAACTTATATCTATCCAATCTCCCCAGGAAAACAGAGCAAGAGGAAACGGAGCAAGGTTATGAATATCAGACGATAAACACATTCAGATTCTCTACTTGAAGGCAAGGTGGCGCAACTATCATCTCAATCTGAACAAGTTTATTAAGCACAAAACAGATTTGAGAATTTGCTATGATAATCTTATGAAACCCTATGTGGCATAACATTCAATCAGCATAGTAAAGACTCACAAACAGCTTTTATCATTAAAATCTCTATGAAACCCTATGTGGCATAACACTCAATCGTAATGACAAAAGATTCACAAAACAGATTTTCCTAATCTAAGAGAAGATTCACCATGAAAACTTTATGAAACCCTGTGTGGCATAACACTCGATCAACATAGTAAACACTTCACAAAACGGTTTTATCATGACAATCTTACGAAACCCTGTGTGGCATAACGTTCGATCATAACAATAAAAGATTCACAAAACAGATTTCTCTAAACTATGGAAGAATCCAGCATTACAATCTTTCGAAACCCTATGTGGCATAACAATCAATTGCAATAATGAAGACACATGAACAAATACCATAAAGAGCAATATTGAGGGCAAGGTAGGCGCAGCATATATTTCTCTCTCAAGCAAAAGTTATTTACAAATGAGCAAAAGCTCTTGTTTATATACATCAAGGTGTAGGTAACCCTAAATCTGTAGGTTCCTCTGATTCTTGCAATGCGTAAAGTTATAAGCCCTAACCTAATGGAAACACAAACTATCTGATTAAAATGGGCAACTACCCTCGATTTAAGCGTTCAAATAACCTAATTGGACAATGTGCAAACATGCGATCCTTATTTAAAAGCACAAGTTCTTGGCCCACTACCTTGATTAACTGAAGCCTAACCTAACTCGTGTTGATGCTTTCCAGGGATGAGATAAGCATGTGTTAAGTCAGCAAATGAACTGAAGACTGGAAGTCTAGTTAACTGCTGCTCAGGACTCAACCCTAGAAATTAACTGCACGTTCTAACTGACAGATTACTCCATGTCAACTCGGTCTAACACTTCGACCAAGAACTCATCGATCTCCCTGTCATCTGGCACTTTGATGCTGCTAAAAATAACAGTCTGCTTCTTTAGTTCTCTGCCACTTTCAGTAATTGTGTGCACACCATCTTTGCATTCCTCAGTCGCCTTTCTCAAACTGGCTGCAATCACTGAAACATTCTCTAATTTTGGCGCCCTAGGTTCACCTTCAAGGCTGTCAAAAATCAGCTTCTCGAATTCCGCTTGAACTTTTTCCAACTCAACATACGTGCCATCTTCGAGAAGATGATGACACGGGATCTGAACAACGAAGCCACTGACAAGTGCAAGCACTCCAACTACGTCATCCTTCAGTGAAAATAACTTGGAAGAGATTTTCTCACATATTTCTGTTCTGAGAAGGTGCTGCTCTTTCCAAGTGAAGACTTTCTCTTGATCTTCGATCTCCTCCAAAGCATCGCATGCAACTGATAACTGAGATACAAGAACGCGATCTTTTGCCAAGCTCTCTGCAACTGCAATATCCAGCAACTGAATACCCTGACGGAGTTTGTGTGCCTCACTCCTCAACTGATATAAATCTGCAAGAAGAGTTTTACCAGCAGCAACTAAACTGTCAATCCAATCATCCAAAAGTCTGCCATGACTGACCAACTGATCCAATTTTCGTTTCTCTGCAGGTGTGTGCTGAGGAAGAACAGGTGCTCTATTTGGATTCCCATGAACAAGATCAGAAATGTATTGACGAAGTTGACTAATTTCAGTTTTGAGTAAAACCTTATCTTCTCCATCCTTCGTGATACGCTCTTCAAGATTATTGGTAACAATCTTGAGAAGAGATACATCTGTCTCTCGTGTGGTCCTGCCAAGATTTGCCTTAGTGAATGTAAAATCACCCACTTCGACCTCGTCCAAGCTTTTACCTTCTGGAGGCACTGCAACTTCTATCACAATCTCTGATTTAGGGGTCTTTTCGATATGCACTTGCTTCTTTATCTTCTTGTTTGATCTCCTCTGATAGGGCTCACCAAACTCAGATAAATCAAGATTGTATGACGGTTCACGCCTTTGTCTTCCCAAAGACTTTTCGAGCCAACAAGACTGAACAATATTTTCAATTCGTGGAGAAACTGTCCCTGATGTATCAACCTGTGGTGTTTCAGTCGTCTCCGATCCTGCTTGAATTTGTGGCTCGGGCTCAGAATCTATATCAATAGGCGGAACGTGAGGTGAACTAGGAAGTGAAACGTGAGGCTCAGTCTGGATAACTGTCTCTGTTGGAACTTCAGGAGCACTCTCAATTTGTTTCTGCTTCCTTTTACCAGTAGCTCTCTTCCCTGTGTTTCCACTGAGTCTAACTCCTTCTGGAGGTATGATAATGGCTTTAACTCTGGGTTTTGCTCTAGAAGTAGAAGGCAATGACGAGAAATCCTTTGGCGGCTCTGCTACAGGAACTGACTTCCGTGTTCGCTTGCTCTCCAAGAATAACTTACTAATCTTGATCACTGATCTGGAAACCTCTTCAATAGAAGTATTCTCTTTAGCATACCAATCAGGTGAGCGAAGTGGCTGCCTAGCAACTTGATCTTTAACATAAGAATTGAGAAGAACTTCTCCATCATCATCCGACAAACCATCAACATCTTCTGACAAGTAATCAGAGAGCTGTCCAACAGTGAGTCTACAATAGTGACGACGACGAACTTCGAATTCATCTTCACAATTTGCCCAGAAATCTTCAAGTGCTGGCGTATGTGCAATCCCTCGCTCTAACCGATTTGCATAATGTCCAAGAGGATCATAGGAATGTCTCTCAGTATAAGGCTTGAATTTGAACCTTTCTATCTCAGTAGACATACGCCTGGCATCTGTTGCTGCATCACATGTGAAAATTCCCAATGAGAATGGAAATTTGCCGCAGCCTTATGACGACTACGAAGAAAGAAGTGAACGTGCTGCATTTGCCTGAGGAACTCCATAAAGACAATCTTGTCTGACGGATATCTCGGCAACATCAGAGGCTCTCCAACATAACCATAAACTCGGAGGTATGTGAAAGTAGGAAACTGTATGAACCAATCTGCCCAAGTCTCCATTGCTGATTTGGCCTCGGCTGAAATACGAATGTGCATCTCATCATCAAGATCCCTCACGGTTCTCATGGCAAAGTGATCATTCACCACTCGGAAGTCCTGCTCAGACTGAGAAAACTCTAGCTGTGGATAATACTCATGAATACGCTGAACACCGAGAGTACCATTGGTTTTAAGAAGTCTGAAACTACCTTGAAATGCCACCAAGTAGACCAAATAAGATATCATATGAAACTCGTGATGCTTGAGAAAGTTAGAAATCTGCTGATGTAAGCAATCACTAATTAACATAGCCCAGTCAAAACGCTCTGTGCCATCAAGGATTCTGGTAATCAGGTAGAACATCCATGGACGGAAAGTATTAGCATCTGACTGGCCGGTAACTCGATTGAGTAAGGTGATCAAAACAGCAACTTCTCCTTTAAATTCACCACGACCAACCTTCTTAGGCAAGTTAGTTTTCTGAATTGTCAACCATTTCTGAGCAACCTTTCTCTGTGAACGTTGATGATCAGCATCCCATATCTTCTCACAAGCTTCAAGATCAACAGTAAAGTTATCTGAGCGAGGAGAAATAGCAAAACATCTTTCTATGTCCTTCGGCTTGAGACTGCAAACCACTCTTCCATCAACCGATCTGATCTGTCGTGAAGACGAGTCATAATGCTTAATGCAAGCAAGTACGAACTCAAGATCGAAGATAGAAACAGGAATGGATGCCGCTGCCAGCAACCCGGAACGCTCAAGATTCCTCATCGAATTGCTGCTAACACCTTCTAAACTGCTCAGATTGACCACTGGATAAACATGATTTAGGTCCGTATCTGAAGTCTTGGTGAAATTATGTGTAAGGACTGATTTCACCTTGTAATCAATGAGATTGAACTGCATTTTGAAAATGGTGACTTTTGACTGTAAAGTCGAATATGTTTGAAGAACTTTCTGAAAAACTCTGAACAAGGCTAAAAATAGCTTCTGACAGGAGAAATTTTCGAAGAAATTCTGGAACATGGGTTTTGTGCACAACTGAATTCTGAACAAACCCAGATAGCTGGATTTTGGAAAAAATGTGATTTAAGCCCACATGCAAAGAGATTCTCGGAAAAAGGCTCAGAGCTTCAGAATGAAGGCTACGGGGCGATTTTCTCGAAAAAATCTAAGAAGTGGGTCTTGTTGCAAACGCTGAAATATGAGAACCCAGATGAACAGATTCTGAAAATGTGTTGAATTACTCTGGCATGCGAAGAAAGTACCTAAGGTGAGAAATAGAAGAAATAAGACAGAAGATAGAAAGTTTTGCTTGTCTGCTTCTGAAAAATCTGCAAATTTCTTCTTCGAATCTTTATAAAACCTGCATGCAAAGTGGAAATGAAGTCTAGAATCGACTTCCTCTGAAGAATCTGAGCTCGTAGCTTCGAAGAACGCTGAAAACGGACACCTGAATCACCTTAAGCTTGCTGGTCGCTCAAGAAAATACGAGCTTCAGAGCAAAAGATGATGCAAAAATGGACGCCACTCTTGAAATATATAGAATTTTATCATAGAAATTCGTACTAAAGCAAGTATGCATTAAAAATGGCGCTTGGCTTCTCATTGGACCCCTTCACAGTTAACTGAAACTCGAACAAGCTCAATAAGTGGACGTGCTTTAGGGTTTGCCCTTTCAACACTTCAGTTGAACTCATCATGCGATTTTAGCTTCAGTTAAGACTTGTCTTAAGTTCGCCATCTTCAAATTTGCCTTGGATTCATCAATTTGACCTAAGGCGTGCCCTTTAGATAGCTTCAGTTAACAACAAGAATAAGATAAGAGTTCGCCATCTTCATGCAAAGAATAAGCTAAAAATAGCGACCCTTTTAGAAGTTCAGTTTGGCCTTCAAGAATGCGCCAACTTCACATGCTTTAATCAATTATAATTTAAAAATAGCAACCCTTTTGAACTAAAGTTGCCTTCCTTGAAAAGTGCGCCAACTTCACTATTATCTTGCTTCACTTTTCAAATACTAAATATAGCGACCCTTTTCATGAGTGAAGTTATCAACTCCTTAAAAAGTGCGTAGCTTCACAAATTGATGCTTCACTACTCAACCTTAAATATGGCGACCTTTTGAAACTCAAGTTGACATGCAAATTCGCCATACTTCACAAATCTTATGCTTCACGCTTCACAAACTAATGCTTCATCAAAATATGGCGTCCCTTTTCATGACTTCAGTTAACATGCAATGAAGCGCCATTTTCACAATTTTGACAACTTTGACCAAATTCGCCATGCATGCAAACTTCAGTTGACTTTTAGTGATAATCTTCAGTTAAACTTAACATGCAATCAAGTTAACTGAACATGCAAGGTAGTCAACTGAACATGCAAACCAGTTAACTGAACATGCAAACTGAAAGATCACTCCACATGCAAACATATGAACTGAACATGACAACCCAGAAATCGTTCAGTCTAACTGCAGTCAGAACTCCAGTTAAGGCGTCCATTCAACTCACTTTCGAAAATTTCAAATTTGAACTCTTGGGCGAATTCCAGACTTAGCCAAATTTCGTAAAAATTTAAGCTAAAACCTCTGCCGGGACCTCTGTTCATCCTCTGACACTGGTTGACTGACTTCTCCGATTGGCTGGCTGACAAGTGCATTGCGGAGCTGAGTAAAAACTGATCAAATGATATCTTGACACTGCACATCATAAAACTGACATCTGAAGGCTCAAAAATCCAAGCGCCTTTTCCAAAAGCTGCGCTTTTTCCCTGACTTAGTCAAATTTCAACTCCTACATCTCGAACGAAGGGAAAAACAAAATCCTTCATAACTTCTGTTTTATCAACTTTCAGGACTGGAACTCAGGTTCACTGCAAAGCTAAGCTTGCTCTGCACGACGGCTGCAAAGGCACATTTCCCCAGAAAACATCATCTGAGGGGTGAAAAACAAGAGCGCCCTTTTCAAAAGTTGCTCTTTTCATTCCAGACTAAGCCATTTCTGGAAATGACAAAAATAATATAAAAACCTCGACTGCAAGCTGACGAGACATCTTCTGATCTGACGGAGACAGGCAACGGAAAGCTGAACGTAACACGGACACATTGAATATCTAAAATCATCAGAAAGAAAGCATTAAAGGCTTGAAAAGCTTAGGCGCCTTTCTCAAAATGTGCTCTTTTGCTCTTTCTTCTGATAGTTTGACTAAGATTTGTCCCAACGTTTGACCTCAAGTTCAGGCGCTTCAGCAACTCAGATTCACCCACTGACGGATGCGTCGCGAAGCTCGAACAAAAGTGAGACAAACATCTTGGGTGGCATTTAGCCAAAAACCTTCATCTGGCACCTCAAAAAGATGGGCGCCTTTCTAAAAAGCTGCGCTTTTCTCCAGTGTTAGCCAATTCTTGCTTTCGCCTCGATCTGCACTGTATCTTCCGTAACTCGAACAAAACAGGTCCGTTTGATAGGCTTGATAGCTCACTGCGAAGCTGACGTGATGCCGGACAAAAGTCTATTGGAGGTGACAAACCCTAAAAACAGGATCTGGGCCCCTAAAAGATAGGGCGCCTATTTCAGAATGTGCTCCCTTCTCCAGAGATAGAAAATTTTGACATTTTTCGTTCAGATTTTCACTTTTCTTAAATCTCTTCGGTAACAGACTGACATAGTACTGACACCAACTCCATATTTAAAAACCCCAAAAACGACCATTTGACGACACTCTAACAAGATTTAGACTCAATTAAGCAAAATGCCTTAGTGAAACAAAAATTTTGGTTTTGGGTACAACATTTGTTGAGGGATCAACAGTTGATACCAGGTACACACTTGTAAATGATTTGATCATTTACAAGAACAGGATTTACTTGATCCCAGGGTCAGAGGTGAAGAACATAATCATGCGGGCCTTTCATGACGTGCCTACAGCAGGACATCCCGGGTACTTCAAGACCTACAGACAGATTCGGGAGAGATTCACATGGAAAGGACTCAAGGTAGATGTTCTTCAATACGTGCGTGAGTGCCTTGTTTGTCAGCAGAACAAGCAGGAGAACACGTACCCGGCAGGATTGTTGCAGCCACTTCCGATTCCTGACAGGAAGTGGGAATGCCTGTCGATGGACTTTATTACGGGCTTGCCTAAAGCCCAAGGGCGTGATTGCATATATGTAGTTGTGGATCGGCTTACGAAGTATGCCCACTTCTTTCCGATCACCACGACCTACACAGCTACACAGGTAGCAGAGGTATTCTTTCGTGAGGTGTTCAGACTACATGGATTGCCTCGGAGTATTGTGAGCGACAGGGATAGTCGGTTCTTGAGTCACTTTTGGCAGGAGGTATTCAGACTTTGTGGGACCGAGCTCACTCCGAGCACTAGTTACCACCCGCAGACTGATGGGCAAACGGAGATTGTGAATAAGTGGGTGGAAGGATACCTCAGAAATTATATTGCAAGGCAGCAGAAGGCATGGGTCAAGTGGATTCATTTGTGTGAGTATTGCTACAACACGACATTCCACATGACTATTCAGATGTCTCCTTTTATGGCGTTGTACGGTTATGAGGCACCGAGTTTTCTTGATTTGCTACTGAGTGACAGTAGAGTGCCGAGTGTTGGAGACTTATTGCAGGAGAGTTAGGATACCATGAAGGCTCTCAATCATTTCGAGGTGGGTGACATGGTTTACCTCATGCTGCAGCCCTACTGTCAATCCACTCTTAGGAAGAGTGGGTCAGAGAAGCTTAAGCCACGTTATTACGGTCCTTTCAGGATCCTGAGGCGAGTTGGAGAGGTGGCTTATGAGCTTGAGCTTCCGGTAGAGAGCAGGGTACACAATTTTTTTCATGTATCATGCCTCAAGAAGGCGTTGGGACACCGTGTGGTATTGTCTGCAATTCTACCTCCCTTAGATGATGAGGGAAAGTTGATCTTACTACCTGAGTCTATCCTGGAGTACAGAGAGAGGCAGTTGTGTAGGAAGACTGTCAGGGAATATCTAGTGAAATGGAGAGATTTGCCTGTTGAGGATGCTACATGGGAGAGCGAGGATATTCTGCAGCATCCGAAGTTGAGATTTCTTGAGGACAAGCAATTTCAGGAGGGGCGGACTGTCATGTCCCCTTCTAGTTGACATCTCTCCGAGCACAGGATTAGCCTATCATACGACCCTCGTAGGCTGATAGTTTGGATAGAGGGTCATGTTGGAGATTGGCTCAACTTCAGTTGGCAGTTCTTGATCAATTGGCTTTCGTTCGGGCTCGTTCGGACACTTCTTGCATAAGTTGCTATTTTTAGCAGTTATTGGCAGTCAGCGTGGGACCCCTGCTATTTTTAGCAGTATGGATGGATTATGTTCAGAATCACTTCAGTGTTCGTCAGCTTCAGACGGCTCGTGCATCGGGTGAATAATGAGAGAGATATTAATATTTAATTGAATTAATTAAATATTAATTAATTGGAGATTATAATATAAAGTTGTAATATTTTAATATTACGACTTAAGTGATTTTGATAAAGGGGTCGCCCATCATCAGAAAGGGGCCATTCGTTGATTATATTTTATTATAAAAATTTGGCTGAAGACTATTGAAGAATTAAATGTAAAAGTTCGAATTATTTTAATATTCCCTATTTTTGAGGAAATCGCACTTTTCAAGAGATATATGGTTTTGCATTGGAATTCGAGCCATTATGTGATTGATGTATTGAAAATTGATCAAGTTTGGTCTGAGCACAGAAACTTAGGGTTTCAGTCTCGAATGCATTGGGGAACGAGCCATCTCCAGTGAGAGCGATTCAGAGGGTGTGAAATATCATCCGATCTATTGCCAGCAAAGAGATTTCTTCATCCAGAAGAAATTACAGAGCATCACAGATCATTCATCTTCAGAGTTTTCAGTGAGATATTCATACAGAGGAGTTTTTATCAGTTAGGCACCAACTTCTACAGATCTGGAAACTTCACAGAGGGCTGTACTTTATTTGCTGTTGCTGTAGCAAGCCGTACTTTCTTGCAGCAGGCCGTACCTTCATCATTTAAGCCGTACCTTCTTGTCTTGGAAAATACGCCTATCTTCTGGTCTTTTATCTTCATCCATCTGGGGCGCAGTTGTATTGGGAGCAATCTGAGATCACCAGACACAGAAAGAAAGGTTGATTCATGTGAAGCCGTACCATCTTCAGCAGATCATTTATTGCTGCAGCAAACCAGGTTTTCATAAATATCATTGCCTTTTTATTTGCATGTAACTGGAACATCATTGTAATCATTGCCGAAGATTAAATAATAGTCGGGCATCAGTATTTACTATAGATTATGTTATTTCCGAATTGTATGAATTTATTTAGATTTATTTTCAATTCTTTGCAAAAATCGCAATTTTCATTTATTGCACAAAAACCCAAGAAAAACATTCAAAAACGCAAAAACAACAAAAAAACATCAGATTCAACAACAGGAGGAAACTAGGGTTTCTACATTTTCTAAGGTTCAAAAATTCAAGAAAATTAAATGAACCTGTTCGTTGCATACCCATGAATCTGATGCTTTCTGAGAGAAATTTTCTTCTGGGTATTGAAGATTGTCGATGAGGAATGGATTTTAAAGTCTTCTACACTTTGTCGAGGCCTTCAGGGTGAATATTTTGATGGGCACCGGGTTGATGAATTTCCTAAGGGAAATTTAAAAAAAAAATTCTGAGGCAAGGAATAAATGATGTTGTTGAAGATAAAATGCCTTGGCAGATGAATTTGAAAATGATCGCCTAGATGATTTTTGATCGAGTTCTTGATGAAACATTTTGGTCGAGCCAGAGTTGGATAAAATGTCAGCCGAAAAAGTGAAGAAGATGCAGTTTAAGCTAACACTTTTAAGAGATGATTTTAAGGAGATTAAGAATTTTGTCTAAGGCATCGAAATATGATGCACCGGTGTTATTTGCCTCAGCCTACAGATGTTGAAAAATCGTGAAGAAGGTTGGCTAGAGAAATGTAATATCCAGAGATCACTCAGACCGTGGAAGTTCAAAGCATGAAAGTCAAGCGAGTAAGGTAAATTTATATGATAAAGTGTTCTGATGCTCTTCTTTTTATCTGTTTTGCAGGATGAACGTCAAGGCTGGAGCACAATAACTTGAAGCGATGAAGAAAATAATCCAAGACGACATTTCAACCTCGAAGGAAGAAAAGTTGCGAAAAATGGGTAAGTGTTGAGACTTGGTATAACTCAAGTGACAAAGAAGAGGTTGAAGAACAACGTCAAAAAGAAGATCAAGAGCAGTGTGAACGTGTTTCAAAGTTGGAATCTTCTAGAAGGATGATGGACATTAATGGCTCATTTATTACCCCACTCCTCTTGGTGGTGGTTTTTAGGGCGAATCTTGTTTAGGGCTGAGGTGGCACAATCTGGGCCATCCAGCCGATTGTAATCTGAGCTGTCTGTTGGACTTGGCCAGCTATAAAAGGGGGAGTCCCCCTCATTTGTACTTTAGTAGAAGCAGAGCTTAGAGATCGGAGTAGAGAATAAAGCAGAGACACTTCAGTTGTAATATCTTAGCATAGCATAGTTTGAAGGAGAAGGAAAGTTTTCCTTTGAAAACTTTGTAAGAGATTGTTGCGAAAACTATTGTAATAAAAAGATTTTCATTGAAGGGTGAATTCATCTTTGTTATAAGTAGCTAGCGAGGTTTCTTCATCCCTTCAACTTCAAGTAGCGTAAAGTAGAGTAGTTTTCATTTTCATGCAAGTAGATGTTAGTTGTGGACTTGTGGAATTAATCAAGGCAACTTCATTTTTATCCATACCACTAGCAGCTTGTTGACGGCAAGTTTGCCTTGTGTGGTCGACTGGAAAACTTTATAAACTTAACTTCGATTGTGATTCATGTATGTGTATGCGTCGTTCTGATGGTACTTATATGTTGAATTATAATTTGAAAACCTCTTGTCACTCCCTTGAAGATTGCACCGACTTTGTGTAAGTTGTCCAACGTGAGGCGAAGCAGAGTCTAGTCGAAGTCTGTCAAGATTGATCCCACGTCCCGTCCTTAGATAGAATGTAAACTTCTTAGGCCCTACACTCTTTTAAATTCAGTTCATTCCTGGTTAGAATTAGGAAACTTGTGCTCACTTGCCAAATCATTCGAACCACGCGAAAGCCCTTAATCTACTGTCTGTTGTCAGCTGTCGAACAATTGTGTAAGTCCCATTGAAATACCAGCAATATCACATCAAGCCAATTGAGACTATTCGCACTAAAGGAACCTTGGAGTTAAATGCATGATCTATCTCGCAATCTTAGCATGCAGGAAACTTTGTTCAAGAGAGGATAGAGTAGCCGTTGGCGACTTTATTCTGTGTTGGTGTAGTCGCAAATACCACGTCAACAGTTATCTCTAATTTTTGCATGTCAAAAATCAAGGACAACATCCTCTAAAGGGTTTGAAATTTGATGTTCATGTTGAATGTTTGTTTTCTCAATGTTTACGATCAAGCAAAGTGTTTTGATTCCAAGAACATGCACAACCCTATGGATATGAAAGACAATATTTGTTGAGTTCCTACTTGGATAAATCCAGCTATGCATACTCTTAGCGGATGATTAGATGCTTGACCACACAGTCTCCCCCTTACAGTGCACTCACTTCTCGGGTCAGCGAAGCATCAGTAACCATGAATCTCCTATGGCATACTTCTCATCTCTACTAAGAGCAGTAAAAACATGGGACGACTTCAGAACGACTGTTCTTACACCAACAAATAGATCAAGGATTTTGGCCTTTCTAAACAAAGGTTCTAGTAGGGGAATTCCATTCGTGGGGGATCATCCATGCGGCGAGAGACCATTGCTTCCCTTCTCATCGGAACAATCCTTGTGATACTTGCCTTTCCTCAAGTACCCACACTTATATACTGGTTGGAAGTCGCTTGGCTTTAGCGTGTTCCCGATTGGGTCGTTCTCTTGGGTGATTAATTTTTCCCACAAGGCAAACCCTCTAGAGATAAATAAAAGCGAGCAAATACATTCATAGTTCGATCAATCTTTGTTGAGAAACACAGAGAGAACACATGCGATATATTCCACTCACACTCGCAAGTTTTGTCCAATTTTTTAATCCCAAATGAAATGTGGAGGCAATCACTTACGCAACTTAATGTCACCAAAAACCTTTTGATTTTCAAGATTGCTGTTAGGCGCGAAAGAAGCGCATACATCTTTTGATGATATTACTTTGGGTAGGTGATTACAAAACAAAGATGCCCATGTTCATTTTAAATCCTCAAAGCAATGATTTGATTCGTTTTAAAGCACCAAAACAAAAGATGAAAGTTTGCTTGTTCAATTGTTAACCTTAAACCAAATCTAGTAAAATTGTCTAAAGTTCTTTTTAACCTTTTGCTTTGTTCATTTTAATCCCAAATTAAAAATTAGTGTCCTAGAAGCTTGAATAGGTAAAATTCTTAAGTTTGGAATTACTTCCAAGAGTGTCTAAAGACACTGGATACAATGGACAAATGACGTCATGCTTCAAATTTCCTTTTTGCTCCTTCCTTGCTCCCACCTAAAAATTGATTAATTCAAGAAAACAGAGGCAAGAAACCAGTTAGTAACTCCAAATGATCAAAAAGCAAAAAAAGCACATGTCAAAAAAATTGAAATTTGACTTTTTACTCCACCCCAACGACGCAACCCGCATATGCGTCGCTGTTTGAGCAAGTCAGCAGCGATGTATAGCGCTGCTATGTTTGCAAGCAACGCTCTACAGCAAGACAGGGAGCGTAATAGCGACACAGTTTTGATCAGCGACGCTATTTGAAATTTGAAAATGCCAACACCCGAAAATTGAACCAGCGTCGCATTTTAGAATTTTGAATTTCTAGGCGAGAAGGTTGCAGTGGCGAAGTTTGGAGTTTGAAGCATCACTATATGGTGCCATTGGGTTGATAGCGGCATTGTAGGGCATCGCTTGACTGATAGCAACGCAGTTTCCTATAGACACCAAAAAACAAAAAAAAACGGAATTTTGTTAAAAAACGTGATTAGAACTTGAGATTTCCCTCTTTCTAGCGCCAAATGTAAAACCCCAAACCTATACTTATATGAACACAAGAAACAAACACAATGTTAGATCAATATGCAAGTTAGAACTAAGATTCCCCATGAAATTCATCTACAATGCTCAATATAGGAAATGAAATGAAGAACAAAACAAGAAAAGCTATTAAATCCTATTGAAGCATGCAAACTCTTAATCCCATGGGGGAATTGGTGCCATTTTGATGTGGAAAATGGCCCTTTCCCAATCCCTTGTAAGCTTGGTGATGATTTGATGAAGATTGGATGCTCCTTGGTTGAATTCCTGCATAACCTAGCTAAGCAATGATGAAAATGGATGAAAATGGATGAACTTGCTCAAAAGATGAAGATAATGATGTTGCATGAAGTTCTCCCATTCTCAAATGAGCATAATGATTTTGCATTGATTGTGGCTCCCCAAAACAAATAGAGAAGACTTCTATTTATAAGAGATAAGGATTGAAGAATGAAAGATATGGAGGATGTGGGACTAAAGATGATCCAATGATAAAGTGCGACTTGTCAAGATGTGAGAGGATGAAGGTTGAGCACATTTTGATCAATGTGCAATTTTGAATTTTGAATTTCAAGAACTGACATGTTAGAGGGAAAATAAATGGAGTAAATGCCACTTGGCTCAATGCACAAGGACATGTAAGAGGTATTGAATGCCTTGTTGGAAGGACAAATCCTTTTGAGGGGAAAATTTGAAATGGAGGAATATTCCACTTGAGATGCCTTTTTGAATGAAAATAGAAGATTTAATAAATCAAATAAATTGATTTATTGTGCAAGTTGCAAAATCTAGAGGATTTGATGGATTAGGATTAGAGTTAATTATGATTTAATTAACTTAGATGGGGATTTAGCTAATTTGACCATTTGATTTAGATTTTTGGATTGAAATAAATTAAAATGAGAGGAAAATGATTGACTTAATTAAATAAAGATTTTGATTTATTTAATTAAAGAAGATGGTGTTAGATTAAATTAAATAAAGATTAATTTAATGTAATAGAATGACTTTAGAAATTTAATTAAATATAATAGATTATTTAATTAAATAAAGACTATAGGGTTAATTAAATAACATTGATTTATTCAATTAATAGGAGATGACTTAATTAGATAAAATTGATTTATTTAATTAAAAGATGAAGTGATATGAAATTAATAAATTATGGGATATTTAATTAAACAATTAGCAGAGAAGATGATTCAGGATCAAGTGTGCAAGACCAATCGGTATATTTTTTGTGTCTACATCGGCTAACTATTGTTGTGATGTACTAAGTTGGATGTAGGAACAATTCAAACCTTCAAAAGAGAGGGGAAGTATCACTCAGGAGAAGAACTGGGTTTGGTAACCCATAATGAGCGTAACTGAGCATACACACACTCACATTCTAGTTGGTCTAAGTTGAGTCAAGTAAGTTTGGGGAAATGGTAAGTGATCTTCAGTTTTGGTTGTGAATGTTTTGTATTGGTTTATGATCTTGTTCTATGAATGTTTTTGATTAGGAAATGTTATTAAGTATTTATGTCAAGTGAAAGTTCTTTGAGTGTTCATGTTTATATGTTAATCGGTTAAGTATATACATGGAATGTATATATGTACATGTTTACAATAACTCATACATATAAGTATATGCGTGCATGAGTATATGTACCTACGCATGCTTATGAACTGATAATCCATATGCACGGGAATGTCGATTGGACAAATGTGACACACACACATATGGATAATGAAATAATGTTATATATATATAGTTACATTAATGGAAACATATATACATATGTATTAATATATGTATAAATGAATATGTATATATATATATATATATAATTATTTAATATATGTTTATGTATATATATTGATAGGTAAGTAATGTAATTGGTAATCATGTGGATATATATATATATGTATATATATTATTGTTTGATATATATTAAAATGCTTTGAATAAAGCATGGCACAATAGCATAGTGTAGTTGTTGATATATGAAAAGTGCTATGAAATAAGTAAAGCGCAGTAATAAAGCGCTGCCTTGCAAGCAACTAAAGCTAAAGTTTAGTGTGCTGCGCATGAATCATGTGAGAATAGGCCAAAGACTTAAGCACATAAGTAAAGGAAATACAATTAAAACGTTGCAAGAGGAAATGAAAGCAGATTTAACATTGTTGACTAAGTCTTTGCTGCGCATAAGCAAAGGGCGCTAAAGTATGAATATTTGGCACCAAAAATTGTAGAACGTGGGAAACAATAAGAAGTCTAAACCTGCGCCATAACCAGAAAAACCATTAGATAAGCATAAAACTCAATCAATGCAAAGATGGCAGAGATTTGAGAGGTTAGTCAACTTGCAAATCAAATAGGAAACCTGTATAAAGGCATCACTGTCCCTTGACTTAGTAGGAGAGTCATGTTGTTGCGAGCATAAGATCGATTCAGCCATTCTATGAAATTTGAAATATGAGGACTAATATGTGTTGCAAGCTGAGAATTTAATTCAACAAAGTCATTGCATGAGAGTAGTGTTGATGTGATTTTTGTGACCGCACCAATCAGCAGAACAAAGTTGTCCGAAGGCTACTCCATTCTCTCTTGATCAAAGTATTCCGTGCGCTAAGATTGCAAGAAAGTTCGTACGTTCAACTCCAAGGTTCCGAAATGCTTTGGAATACCCTCAGTTGGTTCGTTGTGAATTGCTATTTTTACGAGGGGACTTACACAATTGTTCTTAAGGTTTGCAGTTGACAACAGATAGATGATTGGAAGGGGTCTTACGCAATGCGAATGATTTGGCAATAAGATATTTTTTCCTAAACTAACCAGAGATGAACAGAATTGAAATGAGTGTAAGGGTAAGGAGGTTCTAGATTCTATTCTAAGGCGGGATGTGGGATCAATCTCGACAACTTCAACCAAACTCTGCTCCACCTCATGCTAGACAGCTTACACAAAGTTGGTGCAATCTTCAAGGGGATAGCAAGAAATTTTCAAGCTACAATCTGACACCAAGATACCGTCAAGACGACGCATACCAAGATATGAATTGCAATTAAAGTTAGGCTTATGAAATTCTCCAATTGACCACGCAAGGCAAACTTGACGTCAGCAATCTGCTAGTGGTATGGACTAAAACGAAGTTGCCTTGATTGATGCCACAAATCCACGACTAATATCTACTTGCATGAAATGAAAATACTACTTTAAGCTATTTTACGCTACTTAAGTAGAAGGGACGAAGAAACCTTGCTAGCTATCCATAACAAAGACAAATTTCACCATCAATGAAAAGATCGTCTATTATGAAAGTTTTACACGACAATCTCTTACAAAAGTTTTCAATTGAAAACTTTCCTTCTCCTCCAAACTATGCTAAGCTATCAAACTATCTCTCTCTTCTACTCTATGATCTAGTCTCTACCGTCTACTTCTAATTTCTAATGAATTACAATTGAGGGGGACTCCCCCTTTTATAGATAGCCCAGTCCAATGGACAACTTAGATTACAATTAAAAGAATGGCTCGGATTGAGCCACCTCAGCCCTAACCCTAAAAACTGCCAGAATGGGGAGTGGTACAATAAATGAATCGAAGATTCCCACTCACTCCCAAAATAATAAAGGCAATTAATGCCCATAATCAATCTTCTAGAAGGTCATCATCCAGTAGTGCATTCTTGTTCTCCTTCTCCCTGGCTGCAAACTCAATGAACCTGGCAAGCACAGCCTGAACCTCCTGGACTGAAATCGGTGGAATACAATCAAGCTGAAACTCTAGTACTGTGACTGATTGTCTATGCCTTGTGCAAGATTTTCTCCAAGCAACTAAAGCATCCTATGTACTCTGAATCAGGCTGGAGAAAGTAGAAATGTTCTCAAAGCCATCTTGTACGAAAGTCTTCACCTCTGAGAAGAAAGGTGCCAGCCTACCCCTCAAATTATCAGTAGTCACCTCATCGGGATTCAGTCATCCAGCAAAGATTGCCTCCAAAGTACTATGGACTCCATCAATGATGTTCATCATAGCCTTCCGAACTCTAGCTGAATACGCCTGTGCTGCATCAAAGAAACCATGTCCTGTGACTACTGAAGAGTACCATCCAACAAAATTGTACGTATCACCTTCCTGAATAACTCCTCCATCAATCAACATCTGCAAAGGAGTATGCATCAATGCCTCTAGACGCTGAACAACTTTGCTCTGATAAACAGAAGCATCACCCCAGGCCTGATCAACTGCCTCCATATGTGCCATAATGCTGGAAGCTTGCTGGTAAGCATGAGCAAAGTCTTCCATGAATTTCTCTATCTCGGCACGAACTCCTGTAACCCATTTATCTACCTCATGTGCCATCTTCAAATCTTCCAAGCCACTAACTGATTCTCTGGATAACTCGACTGGAAGCTCAAGTGCTAGTTTCTCTTGCCCACAAGGACGAGATAAGTGTTGCATGTATCTTATCAATGTCTTATGCTCTTGCTTCAATTTTTTATATTTTTCTTCAGTCCTGAACAATCTATCCTTAAGCGCCTGGTAGGAGTTATCACATTCCTCAACAATCTATGCACCTGTGGGGCATCCTAACTCCATGGTTGTGATCACATAATTCTCCGGCACTGCTTCATCTCGATCACAATCAACTCGTGGCACTGCAACATGAAGGGTGCGAGAATCACCCTCATCAGTTGAAATCTTCGAAAATTTTCGTGCTCTCTTTTTTGGAGGCGCGCTGATTCTATTCAAAAATTCTTCCATCTCTACTGTCGGATCAATCTCTTCACTAGGGCTCCTTCTCATTCTATCCCTGAGCCAATCAGGTACAACCTGCTGAATAACAAATGGCTGCTCCTCTCTTGCTTCTACTTCAAGGACTTGTTCAACTTCAATATCATTCTGGCTAGGCTTATCAGCCTCTAGTGGCTGAGTATCTCCTGAAATTGCATCATCCTCCAGAGCTGTCTCTAACTTGTGCTGAAAATGAGTATCAGTAGCAGTCTCCTCATCATCCTGCTGATCATCTCTAGTAGGTGCATTAACACTCTGGCCAACTGATTCCCTCCGTGGTGGTTGATTTTCCTCATGTACCTCTTGCTCTTGATTTGATGCATTTCTCTAATCAGGGAAAAGAGAAACCTCCTGTATACTTGGAGAACGTGTCTCCAATGGCATGGGTGACTCAATTACAACTCTCGGAGGCTCCGGCTGAACAAGCTCCGGTCGAACTAGCTCTTTCCTTCGAGATTCTGGACCTCGAGTAATTTGTTTCTTCCTGCTAGTAGTGGGTGTCCTATGGTCTCCCATCAAGTTGTAAGTCAAAGGAATTGACCTACTCTTCAGTCTGCTCACGTGCCTATCAACCCATGCTATGGTGAAAGTCATGACTGGAATGCAAAGCGTGTCCAAATCTGCTATCTCTGGCTCTGACCAATCCGGGAGTGGAAGCAGTGTATCTCTTACTGCCTCATAATCTGGATGGAGAATGTTCATGTCCTCATCCACCTAGTCTAGTACTAGAATGACTTCACACTCCCTGATCATATTCAATGGTAACCTAGAGAACATTCTTTTTCTGACCTTAGCCTCATTTGATGCACCAGCCTAGTAATCTTCAATATTTTCCTTATGTTTAAACTCTTCTGACAGTATCCATCTGATATTGCTATGCGGATCATAATGCTGTCTGTTGGTGTGATAGGAAAAATGAAAGAACTGAAGTTTACTTTCAGCTTCTCTAGCTGCCTGAAGTGAAGGACACACTTCGTTTGAATTACCCATGACAATTGGGAAGTCAACTCCTCCCTTCATCTCTTCTGAATCTTATCGTAGGCAACTAGTTGCCTAGATATCTCTAACATCAAAATTCTATTGGTTGGGTACTTAGACAGCCTATATGGGTATGAGGAAAAACCTTGTAGCCTGATGTAAGAAAACTTCGGAAACTAAATGAACCAGCACCCATACCTTTCAATTAATTCTTGAGCTTCCCTCGAGATTTTATGATGTGTACGCTGCTGAAGTGATCTCGTGATGTGCATGGTGAAGGCATCATTGACACGCTTGTAATGAGTGGTTCTTGTTAGGTGCAACTGTGGACAAGCCTCATAGATTTTGAATTGATGAGAACCACAACCAACAGGCTCCTTATATGAAATCCCTCTATACTTCGTCATGCGAGCCAACAAGTAAATAATGTAGGAGCCCATGTAAAAAGTCTTCGTTCTTCTCAAACTCAGGAGCTGCTCGTGCAAGTTATCACTAATCATCACAGCCCAATTGATGTGCTCTTTTCCCTCCAGCACGAGGTTGATGTAGTAAAACATCCATGGTTCAAAAATAAACGATTGAGGGCAACCTCCAACTCTACTCAGCATCATGATCAGGTCACAATACTCCTACTTCAAATCATCTGATAAAATCTGTCTTGGCAACTTTGTACGAGAGGGCTTGGGTTTGTTCATCCAGCGAGTGTTGATCACCTCTGCACATCTCTTGAATGTAGAAGCATACATTCGTTCAACACGCTTTCTTGATTTGTAAATCATCTTCTCGTGTGCTGGGATTCTAAAAGCTTCGTCGATAGCTGCAGGAGTGAGGTTGGCGAATACTTGACCATCTGGTGAGACAATTGACCTGTGATCAACCTCATAGTAATTAGCACATTCCATCATCAGCTCCGAGCACTGAATAGCTGGTGGAAAACCAGCAACTGCATACAATCCACTTCGAACAATATTGTGTGAAGTGATTGAAGGACGGTGATTGCCAACTCCCATTATCCGATTTTTGAAAGTCACCAAGTTGAAAGAACCGAAATTGGTATCAGCCAGCTTGCCCAACTTCGAAGTGAACTTTGACTCTGGCAGGAAAGGCTTGCTCAGCTTCTTGATAACAGCCTACCTGGATGCGCCATTGCTATCTTTGCCAGTTGCTCTTACTTCAACCATCCTGCAAAATAATAAACAGCCATCAGCAAATTAACTTAGAAAATAAATAAAATATCATGCAGGGGCTGCCAGTCAACTTTTTAAAAAAACTTGAGAAGTTGCAACATTCATATTCATCTGCAAACCTCAACTTCTCCTCTAGCAAATTCAAACTTTCAACACTTAGAAAGTTTCAGCAAGTAAGTCACTTTGACTTCACTCTCAGCAACTTTAAAGAGACTCAGCAAATTTCTAAGTTGGTTGCAGCTACTTCACACTTGATAAAATCGTCCAACTTTACTTCAGCAATTAGACTCTTTAAAATTCGTACTTCAACAACTTCAGATTTAAACTTCAGCAACCTTCTTCTAGTTCAAGTCGCACTTCTTCAATAACCTTCAACTTGCATTGCAACTCCAATCAAGTCGAACTTCTCACTTGCACTGCAACTTCAACCTCAGAGCAAATTCAAACTTCTTGAGCTGGTGAAAAGAATGAATAAACTCTCAATTCTTATAGCCAAATCGAATTCTAGAAGGAGGCCAATTTTAGCCAATTCATTAAGTCTCCACTACTTCCAGTAGGAAATCGAATTTCCCTCCTTTGCCAATTTTAACATTTGTCACCTTACACCTAGAATCTTGACCTTCTAGAACTTCAAATTGACTAGCATATTTTTTTTTTAATTTACTTTCGAAAATATTTACTTTAAATTCACTCTTTAACAAATTTCATTCACCAGCCGGAGCTTTGTTATTCAACTTTTAATTTTATTCACCTCTGACGCTCTGGAAGATTCATCTCACGGAGAATTCGAACAGAATCATCTAGTCAATCCATTTCAAATTCATTCTCTGAAGCATTTTTCCTTTGAAAACACATTTTATTCAATTTGCCTTAGAAAATTTTAAATTTCCCTTAGGAAAATCTCATAATTCAAGTGTCAATTAAATTCTCCATCTCGAAAGTCTTTGACGAAGTGCAAAATACTTTGAAATTCACTCCTTGTCGACAATCTTCAATACCCAGAATAAAATTTTCTTCAGAACGCATTGAATCCATGGGTATACAACGAACGGGTTCATTTAATTTTTCTTGAATTTTGAACCTTAGAAAAATAATTTCTCATGAAATTTAACCATTTCTTCATCCCTGTGAGTATTTTGTTGCTTTGACTTGAAAACTTCTATTCAATCCTGCAATGCCAGCATCTTCTGACTTCTTCATGCAAAATTATTCATGTCTTAACCAATTTCATCACCCTCCATTAGACTTGGGCGTTTTTCCTAGAGGGTGAAAATTTTGTGCCTTAGAAAAATTTAAAATCACTTAGCACATTTTGCACTTTTGCCTTAGAAAATTTCATTCACCTTCAATCATCTTGCCTGTGGTGAGGAATTTTTATCAACTCACTTAGAACAATTTGTTTTTAGAAAGCCACCACCTCCTTCACCTTAGCGCATATTGTAGGTCATGGAGAACATTCTTAATCTCAATGACTAGCATTTTTATTATTCCCATCACCTTATAGGCTTAGTATTTCCAACGCCTAGCAACATTTATTCTTTATTCATATCAACTTGGGCGCATATCACATAGGTAGAAGGATGAACTTCATTTCAACACCTTAGCAATATTTTATTCCTTGTCTCATTCAAATTATCATCACCTTACATTTTCAACGCCTTAACTCTTTTGTCTTCACTTGCCTTGATTTGGGCGCATTTTAGCATATGAGGATGAAACACTTTCCAACGCTTTGACCTTTTGACTTGTTTTGTCCTTACATGCCTTCATCTGGGCGCATTTCCTATGTCATGAAGGATGGGCGCATTTTGCTTGTGTAGAGGGAGGAATCTTTTTCAACACCTTGACTTTTGTCTTCACATGCCTTGATTTGGGCGCATTCTACCCCTTGAGAAGGATGGGCACATTTCAAAGGGGGTGGAGGATAAACAATCTCAACATCTTTGACTTGTTGACCTTCTTCTAAACTTGGCGCATTTGAGGGGGTGAGAGGGATGGGCGCATTTGGGACATGGTGAAGGATTTAACTTGAACGCTTTTCCTTTTGACCTCTTTGACTTCCCTTAGCTTGAGCACATTTTACCCCTTGAGAAGGATGGGCGCATTTAGGGGTTGCAGGAGGATTTACTTTAACACTTAGCCATTTTTTTATAGCTCCTTGTGGTGGGCGCATATGGAGGCATGAGCAGGACGAGACTTTAATGCCTTAGAAATTTTTTATCTCATGCTATCACCTTGAGGGCGCATATGGAGGCATGAGGACAAAGTTCCAGACTTAGGCATTTTTCCTTCTCTCTGCCAACTTCTCTATGTCCTGCTATTTATAGTAAGTCTTCTAATTTTCACACTTCTGAAACTCGGATCAATTTGAAATTTTAACCACATGATCCTCATGACCTACTTAGCTCGTTCACACTGCCATTCTAAGCTAACCTGCTAAAAATAGCACATTTCTGAAGGTGGTTTACTATTTATAGCAACTGCCTATTTCGAAGACCTCCACAACTCCGTTTGACTTGAAATCCGAATGACGTGCTCCTCATCGGGTGACCTACTTGTTGGCACTGGTGCCTGCTGCTAATTTACTATTTTTAGCCAGCTTCTGAAATGCCTTACTATAAATAGTAAGTGCTCCGTTTGCCTTCAAATTTTACCAGTGGACAGCTTGAAAGATGCTGATCGCAGTGGGATACACTGATTTTCGAAAATTTTGACTTTTTACCCCTCATTTAGGGTTCCAAAGATGGAAACCCTAATTTGACTTGCATGTGTATTAAATGACCTCCGTTTGACCTCGTTTCTGTTGCATTTCGCCCTGTTTGTGTTTCTGATGCACTGGGCAGCTGTCGGAGTGCACCTGCTAAAAATAGTAAGTCACTATATACTGATCATCTCGCTTTGCATGTCACATCATCACAAAGCTCTTGAAAAACCCACAAGGAATCATCAGACATGCAAAGAAAACCCTGACATGCAAACCCTAAAAATAGCCTGTGAAGACAACTCTTGAAAATCATTACCTCACTTTGCATGTTATATCATCGTGAAGGTCTCAGAAAACCCAGAAAGAATCTCCAGACATGCATTGAAGAATTCTGCATATAAACTTTGAAATCTGCTTTGGAAGCTGAATTGCTAAAAATAGCAAGTTGTCTGTTCTGGCTCAAAATTTGTAGACGAGCAGTTTGATGTGTTTAGAATGCAGTGTGACTGAGAGAACTTCAGTAGTGCTTTGAAAACGCCCTAAATTGAACACTTACTAAAAATAGTAAGTTGCCAGAATTTGATGAAATTTTAGTGGAAACTTGTTGAAAGCACACTGACATCAATGTTAATCTCAATCTTCAATTTATTTACTTTATTTGACCTCAAATTAATCATGAAAGTACAAACCCTAATTTTCAGACTTGGCCAAAATTTCATGTTTAAGCTCGACAGGCACGTCCTCGGAAAGGCAGACAGTAGAAAGAGACAGAGACAGAGACAGAGACAGAGAGAGACAGAGAGAACCAAAGCCAAAAGACTAGAATGGAGCAAAAATTAGGGGGTCCCCATTTGAATGGGGCGATGTGTGAAAAGGTCACAACAAGTAGGAAGGTGGTAGAATTGTTAGCTTGTTTGTAGCATTTGGATGCTCAAATTTTAGTATATATAGATGTGTTCTCCTTACCATTTGTTACACTTTTTATTCTAATTACTTTGTTGTTATTTTGTTGTATTTTCTATAATGTCCCCTTTTTCATGAGCAATGCAGTTTAGAGGAATTAGCCTATTCCTAATCCTCGTAGGCTAATGGGACTTGATCAGAGGATTGTTTGGCAGTTACCCAGTTGATTTGTTGACTCGTTTCGTGATTCAGTCTACATATAGGGGTGTTCTAATGATTTCTTGATATGTTTCTATTTTTAGAGACCTCATGTTATAAAGTAATGTTATGTTTGCACTTTATGTTATGAATAATTATTTTATTATAAAGTGCAAAATAATAAAATAAAATAAAATAATATTCCTTCTAGAAGGTGACTTGGGAAAGTTCTAGAAGGAGGCCGACCTCTTGAGGAAAAAGTATAAATAAACATCATGGGCCTCATTCTCATCATCCAGATTTGTTGTTGTTGATGTGCATTGTGGAGCCTAGGGTTCCTGCAGTAGTCACAATTGGCCATTGAGAACGAAAACTCTCAATTGGTAGGCAATTTTGAGGGTGTGAAATATCACTTGAATTATTGCAGCTGGGGAGAAAGTTACTTCAGACTTTCATTTGTGCTTCATTGGTTAAAACTTTGTGGCCTTTGGCCAAGTTTTGTATGATATTGATTGGTGTTTGCTTTGGAGACTTTTTGGAGTTCATAGTCTTCATCAAATTTGCATTGAGGAGGTCGATTTGCATTCATTCAGTCATTTCCAGAATTCTGATATATTATTACAGTCATCTTATTCTGCATATTAGTGCCATGATTTTGCATATATCTCCTTCATTTGGCATCGATCCTCCAAGAAGGTTGCAGCATTACATTTTATGGTGAATGGAGATGATGTTTCATGCATTTTGGAGGAGTTTTGCATTGTGTTAAGGGGCTGATTTTGAAGTTGCAATGGTCTGATATACTACAGCAAGGGCACCATTGGCAAGACATTTTTGTTCATATCTCATCATCGAAGCCTCCTATGGTTCTGGGCATTGTTGCATTTTAATTCTTTGGTCCTACCAATCATTTCAAGTGCCAAGAGGTGGAGTTTAATTGCTACATTTATTTATCTAAAGTATTGTCAGGTAAGAACAAGGGCGGCTGGGTGAAAGCATCGATTGGGCCTAAGAGGAGTTCATTTTGCTTGGAATTTGATTGCTACTTCATCTATCATCAAGGGCTTCAACATTCAATCAAGTTCCACTATTAGTAGTTCATAATTTTATTGCATATGGGAAAGTTTAGAGTTGCAGCTGTAGGTGCATATTTCTTTACCAGCAATCCATCATATTTTGTAATCAATGCAAATGCCAAGAGTCTTGGCTTATTGATGAGCATTGTATTGGATCATTGTGTTGTAATAAGAGATACTAATTTGCTGGTCATTTGTAGTTGTCATTGAGCAATTCTATATCATTTGTAGTCAGCTTAGTAGTTTGCATACCAACTGTTTGTAGAAATACCAGTTGGCTGTAGGTGATCATTTTTCATGATTAGAACTCATATATGCATTCAATATTGTCAAAATAAGTTGCATATTCATGTTAGGACATTGTTTAGACAAATTAGAATCATTTGCAAACATTCTCATTGTTGTTAAGAGAAGAGAACAGTCATTAAAGCAAACTGAAATGTTATATCAGTCATATGCCCCTTGTATGTAAAGTGTTTGACGAAAATTTTAAGGCCAAAAATCAGAAGTTTTCAATCAGATTTGAGCAGGGTCATTACATTTTCTGTGCAAGTGAATTAGAGAGCTTGAGAGTTAGAGAGTTTCTTTGCTATTTTGCAATTGTATTGTTGAGAGAATTAGAAAGAGGCTAGAAGTGGAAGTTAGGTGAACTTAGAAGAAGTATCAAGCGAGCTTGTGGAATTAAGCTAGGAATGAAGAATTATCAGTTGGAGCTTTTATATAGGCATGCTGATTTCTATTCCTTTGTTATTTATGTTTGAAAGGTTATTTATTTATGGTTGTCTTATTTGGAAAGGATTGATTTAAATATGTGTCATGATGTTTTGGATAAGCTTGCATATTCTTGGCTGATTCATGTTTTGATGGAACCTTGCTATTTGGTTAATACTTATGTATATCCTATATTGGAATTTATACGATTGTGTTTCTATTTATACTTTACGTAGTTTGTAAATACTATACATAGTTTGTCATTACTATACGTATGTAGCATAAAATGTGAAAGGTAGTATGTATTGATGTCTTGATGTACTTTAGATGGAAATGTTAGTTGGAATAAGTGAATATCTTGGTTATTCTTGGGGTTAGAATAATCCATGGGAAAGGGTGTAACCTAGTTAGGGAAGTTGCTATGTCATCACTTTCTTCTTTTTGGGTTGTATGTTAAGAGTATGGATGGTCAAAACCAAATCGAGCTAGAAAGGTAGGTGAGCGTGTGACCTCCACTCTAAATTTTGGGTGATGAATACTTTGGCCAAAATAGTGTTAGTAGCCATTGTTTACACTGTCAGTCCATTATGATCCGAGTTTACATACTAGGCAGGGATTGTCATGCATGTAGGTTGTAGCCATTGTATGGTAGCTCTAGATATGTAGGACACAACACCATGCTACGAGAAGGCTAGGATTAGGAGGTTACCAAACCAATCTCTTCGTCGAAAGGTAGGGCCATCTTGCCAGTTTGGTAGATGTGCGGGGGACTGTAGTAAGTCTGTGGCTGGCGGAAAAGCGCTTGAGTGATGTTTCTCCTCATGCAAATGGTGGGCAAGATTTGAGGAAGGACATCTGGACCATTTGTATCTCTATTTTAGTAAGCTTGTTGAAGCTATGTATGTAATCTTGTATCCATCTCTATGGAAGTTGTAAATGTGTAATATCATCTTGAAATTATGCAATGTGAAATCGTTACTTGTATTAATGAAATGGTTCTTTGTTATGCAATGGGAAATTTTGAAATACGTTTCAAATGTGCACTTGTTATTCTAGAGAAAATAATTTTTTTGTTGCTCTTAATGTTTGTAGCATAAATTGTTCACTTGTGGGTAAAACATAGTAAAACTTACTGGGTAGAACAATGGGCATGTTAAACTCAGAGTCTTTCTTTCTCCGTACGAGGGTTTGGATAGGTAGCTTTCTTTGTCTATGCTTTGGTGATCGCCAAAACCTCCTGGTCATCCACCTCCAACATATTTGTGCCTTTCTGCTTCAGGCAGTCGATATCTTCGTGATCACCTAGTCCACACCACTTCCAAAATCTTCCTCTTGTACCTTGATTGTTTTGGCATTCCCTAGCGAAGTGACCCCATTTGTTGTATTTCCGACATTGTATCATAGTTCTTCCTTTGTTGTCATACTATATTTTGCTTATTAGACCATTTTTATTGCCTATTTTGTTATTTTGGTAACCTCCAAGGGATGCATTGCTATTATTCTGGGGCTTTAGTGGTGTGGTTGGAGGGGTTGACTGTTCCCCTTGTGCAAAGAAGATTTGTGTACTTCGTGTCTTTAGATTGTATGGGCACTCGTTGATGGAGTGTCCCATAACTTGGTAGATGTCACAAAAGAGTTTCTTCGGGTAGTTCGCCTTGTTATGACCTGTTTTACATTTGGTACTCCATAATTATTTGGATTCCTTGGAATTCTCCTTTTTTGCCTTTAGTTCCTTCATCATTCTCATCATGTCTCATCGGAGGGCTTGTATGGTTTTTGATTCGTCTTCACTACTCTCCTCCGTACTTTCATCGTATCCTGTTCTTTTCTTCCCCTGAGAGGTTGTCTTATTTTCACTCTCAATGTCCATTGTCCAATTGTATGCTTCAGCTATAATGTCCCCTTCTCATCAGTGCTCTATTCTGACACTCATCAGCCTATTCTAGAAGCCTATAGGCTTGTTTGAGGTAAAATTAGGGTTTCCTTGTTCAAAGGTTCTATGGCATTTTAGGGAGTTTACTATTTATAGTAAATTCTATTTTTGGCAGTATGCAGTTATCAGTCTTCAAGGTCTTCATTTTCAGTTGGAGCATTTAATGCAATTCAAGTCTGGCTTCTAATGATTTAATTTTGGTGAATAAAGGCATTAATGTTATAATTTGCAGTTGACCCCTTGGCCTAGGAGAACAACTTTAAGTTGTGTTTAAAAGAGGGACTTGGAAGGGGGACGCCTTCATGAGGTGTTTTATATATTTTAATTATTGTCTAATGCCTTGGGAAAAGTGGACGCCACTTTTAAGGAGATATTTTTAAATAAAGTGAAGTTCATATTATGCAAAAAGGGACGCCATCTTGAGAATTAATTGTTTATGGAAATTTGAAAAGACTCTTGTGTCTTTTGGTGTGCTTTCTCAGGAATTTGAAGAGTTTTGTGAGCTTCTATATAGTGAAGGTTTTTGCTCCAGCCTTGGTATCCATGAAAATTATGCTAAAGTTATGCTGTCGGAATGACAATTGATATTTTGCTTTGAGGATGCCTACCTCCTAGCCTTTTGTCCAATTTTGTGTTTGAAAGATAACACCTAGTTGGCTAAATTAAATTGCTGCTTCTCAATATCAGACTAGCAGATTGAGCTCATTTGTTGAAGAATTATGGAGTTTTTGTCAATTTTGGTTTTGCCGGTTCATCTACAGCTGAAGGTGATTTTGATTCATAGCTTTAAATTCATATTGAATTTGATTATGGGTATTTAACTAATGAAATTGCTGACCTTGGGCGACCCTTCATGCTCATTTTGAGATTTTAATTTGAAGAACCTGATTTTTAAAAGAAAATCGCCCCTTCAAGGAGGGTTGTACCTTTCTAAAGTGCATTGGATTTTGTGCAAGAGTTATATGCTGAGTTTGTTGCTGTTTGGTGTTATGATTTTGGGCGCCTACCTCCTAGAAGGCTTCTGCAAAAGACATCATTCGATTTGGAGGTGAATTGAGTGAGTTATGAATACTTCATTGGTTTTCACAGTTGCTGGTTGACATTTTCAGTTTGCTGATTTTTGTTATCAGACTTTAGAAGTTCAGATTTTTGATTCATTATCAGTAGTTAGAGAGATAATTATTTGTATGGGATCATCCATTGCTCATGTGCTTTGAAGCTATTGCAGTTTATATGTAATTTGCAGCTCTCTTTCTTATTTGTAAGACTGTAAGCAGTAGTATTGTTCCAGTCCTTAATCGCTGCAATTAATTCTTCTTTCTTCTCACATTAAGTAGCCCTGGATGGTCTACTGCCAATGTGGATAATTGAATTTGTATCTCTCTTTGTACCCACTTTCAAAGTGGTGAATTCCCACTCTCAAATGGATGCCCGCCGCAGCGGATGAATTAGATAGTTGTATCTACATGGCTGGTTATCTGCCTACTTATTTCAATTTTCAATTAATAACTCCGTCATATGTTAGCACCTCGCCCTCAGTGGGATCTTGAGTGCACATTCTTAACGTTGAGTTTGTTTCATTTCAAGTACTGTTCTTTAGTTTCTCCGCCATATGACAACACTTATCCTTCCTTGGGATTGAGTGTGCATTCTTGGCGTTGAGGTCTTTCAAGCTTGAATTTCAGTTTTTGATGCTAATGCTAATTCAATTGGCGAAGTGTTGATTGTGTGTGAAAATCTATCGAAAAAATTGTACTCCATAATTATTTGGAATTCTCCTTTTTTTCCTTTAGTTCCTTCATCATTCTCATCATGTCTCATCGGAGGGCTTGTATGGTTTTTGATTCGTCTTCACTACTCTCCTCCGTACTTTCATCGTATCCTGTTCTTTTCTTCCCCCGAGAGGATGTCTTATTTTTACTCTCAATGTCCATTGTCCGATTGTAGGCTTCAGCATAGGAGGATGGAGGTACCGCCTTCATTTTCTTTCGTAGCGAGGGAAGTGACCCTTCAATAAACCAACGCTTCTTCAAGATGTCTTCCTATTGTGTTTCCAATTTCACTAGCAACTCCTCGGGCCTACAATTGTAAGCTCGTACATTCTCATGCTTTTCTTGCTTATTCCTACTATGATTTCATTGTCGTCTCTCAGTAGCTTAAATTCTTCCTCGAATGCTCTCTTTAGTGTTCTCCATGTGGCTTTCTTTGTTGCTTCCAATTCAATGTATTGGTCTATGGCTATGCCTCTGAGAGTCTGGAAACACTCTTAGCCAGTAATCTACATCTTGCCCATTTGCTATCCATATAGTTTCACACATCTTGCAATGCCGTATTGGATCCTCTGACTTGTTCCCTGTGAACTTCAACAGCTTCTGCCTTTCCACGCTCGGACTGGCTGGCAGAGTTACCATCTTTCTTCCTTGTTGTCCTTGTGCATTGGACTTGATTGGATTGTTTCTCCTAAAATGTTTTGGTGCCTCTCTTCCACTCTCGACCATGTACGGGTCTTCCACACGATCCCTCTCAGTGTCCTCTACACTTTGAGTCTCTTGGGGTTCGTCCCTGTACTCCCTTCATTTGGGCATCTTTGGCTTGGATCCTCCAATTCTTGATTCTTCGTCGTCTAATATGGACAACTCTTGAATACGATGAATGCTATTTTCAAGTTCTTTTGTTAATTCATTTTCATCATCTTTATATTTTTCTTTGTTTGTCACAGACGGTGTCTTGAAAGTGTCTTGGTTTGTTTCTTCGACAAGGTTTTTGTTTAGTTCGACAATATCTTGGTTTATTTTAGTAAGGTCTTGGTTTGCTTCTTCAACGATTCGTTTCAATCTTATTCATCGGTCTTCTTGTTCTTTTTATCTAAGTGATCTTCGTAGTCATTCTTCAAGTGTTTCTTGCCCGCTTGGTATTCAATTTTTATCCTTGTTAGGTCGTACAATCATTAATTTTTGGGAGTATGCCTATGATTGGTGTCACATTCTTCCTCCTCTCGTTTACTTCTCTCCTTGTACCATTGTAGTATTTGTTTCCTTCGTCGTTCTTGGTCACTCTCAGCCCAAAGGTCTTACAATATAATGTAGTGACTAACGATCGATCTTGGCAATCTATTGAGGAGGTGGTCGACCTCTGGGTTGATGTGCAGTTTGTCCTATATGATCGACTAAGGGACCTCTCGCCTGAGAGCCTCCCTCCGTACGTGATCCCTCAATGGGATGTCCCACAGTTTTATGGGATCCTTTATCAACGCATTCTCTCTATCTTTGTTGGCTTGTACCGGCTCTTTGGCTGGCTAACCCATTACAACACCATTCTCTTGTCTATGTGATGTGCACAAGGGTCCGCTTTGGCAACGACACCAAATGTTTACTCATAGGGATGAATTGACAATGTACTAAAGTAAACAAAAATATCACATACAAAAAATATATAGGAAACATTCTTGAACACATCACGTGCATAGAGTAACAGTACTTCATTTATTAATGCAATAGAATCAGAGTACAATCATCCGTACTACGTCAATGCATGTCGTGTCATAACATAGCATTAGAATGTAACATAATGCATCCTAATGTGTCCCGACTACAATGAACCAAAGTATATGTAGTTGTTGATGGTGGTTGAGAACACCAACCGTCATGACTACTGTTCCAGCTAATCCAATTAGTTAGGGACTTAATTCCCAAAACAGCATGTAATATAAAGTATATAAAATATTTTGCTTCCTATATTATAGTTTTATTTAATTACATTATTTGGTCAACTAATAACATGGACACTTTCGGCCGACTACAAGGGCTCCAAATTCAAATAGCTTTCCCTCCAAAAGGGAAACCACCCTTTGGGAAAAATAAAATACTTTATAAAATTCCATTTAAAACACCAACTTAGGTGTCCACTTTAGCATGCTCCAAAATCACCTTTTAAAAACAACTAAAGCTATCAAATGCTAGGTGTGGAGGGGCGGGGGTCAAGGGACCTTTTTGACTTTATAATTTATAACTTAAGTTTGTAGTATTTCCTTTTTTGAACTCCAAGATTGTTGCAAGCATTGAACTGCCAAAACTGATAGAACCCAACCACTGAAATTGCCACTACTGCCTAAAATAACACTTATTAAAAATAACATATTGCTAAAAATAGTAAGTGTGTCCAAACTCAAAATAAGCCCAATTTGGATGCAGTTGTAACTTACTAAAAATATTAAGTGCTAAAAATAGCAATTATGCCCACCGAGGATCTCAAAAAATCCTGAAAAACCTAGAAAACTCTCTGGCAAACCTCTGCAATAACCCCCTGAAATGCAAACAAGAATCCTCCAAGAATCTTGGAATCCCCTGAAATGCCTCTGAATAGCCTACGAAACTTTAGAAATAGGCTAATGGTCATTGGAAAGCCTAAGACTGAAAAGAGGACATTACACAATCTTGGCATGATGTGGTTCATGAATTTGTTGGTTGGAGATGAATGTCCTTCTAGCATTGAGGACATTGACCATTTTTCCATGGAGAGTTTTTGGATTTTGTAGTTGGAGTCTTTTGGCATGAGATGGTTGTTTCTGTGCTTGTTGGTTTTAGATAGATGTTGCAAGTTGAGCTTGAGGATCTCTTGGTTGTTGGTGATAGAAAGGTAGGTGTCTTAACAATGATGCCAAATAGCATCGAGATGGTTCCTCTTGGTGGAGTGACCTATGGATCATGTTGTACCTAGTTGGGAGTGATGGAACTAGAAAAGCCCCATAGAAGTCTTATGGCAATTCCTAAGTAGTCTTGTGGTAGTCCCAAGTCTAAAAACTTATGACAAAACTTGTCAATTCGTGAGATAAATATTTGGATGCATTTCTCATGAGTAAATTTGCTTGCAAGTTTTGCACAAGTTCTTGGCAAGTAATTTGCGAGTTAACATGCCAAAACTTGCAAGTTTGACCAAAACTTTGGCTAACTAGAGTTCCTTGGGGATGTTTCGTGGCACACATTGAAAAGAAGCCAATCAATCTCTAAATTCAAGAGCCATTGATAAGTGCACATGTAATCAAAGGAAGTTTGTGGTTTTATAAAATCAATAGCCACGTTCTCAACAAAGCCCTTCATTAATAGACGTTTCAACATATATGTTTTAAGGAAAGGGTTGAAGGCAAATAGAGAGCAGCACACCAATGTGCAAAAATGTGCACCTCTAAAAGGAATCAACATAGATGGAAGGATTGAATTCTTCTTCATAGGCGTGTAATTGGTCTAAGGATGCACACCTCATAGGGGGATGTAGAAGAAGAATCACTCTGAGCAATGGCTAATCTGTGTTAGTTTTAGGATCAGAAATGTAAATAAGTAGAAATACAACACACAAATCAATGAACATAGCGATTTACCCTGCGAAAACCCTCCTACACGAAGGAGAAAAACCCAGCAAATAATATCTTCTTATAAATTGAAAGAATAAGAGCAGAAATCTGCATACAAATCAGGCCCTCGAATTTGGCCAAGACTTATACAATAATAAATGCTGCTTCTCCTTGAGCAAATGAAAAATACTTCTTCAAAGACTCGAATCTGCTACTAAAAGAAGCGAACTGCTGCTAGGAATGAGAATTGGAGTGAATGATTTGATGATAAAATGAGAAGTCTTCACCTTCCTTATATACAAAGTTAGGTGACCTCTTCTCTAGGTCGGCCCCTAGAAAATATAAAATATTATTTATAAATCAAGGCCGACCTGCCTTGAAGATCATTATGTTTAGGAGAAAATATCTCCCACAGCTACAACACTAACACTCCCTCTTAGCTAGGGAGGTATTTTCTAGATATCCTCGTCATGGAGTCTCTCAACATGACGCCCACAATGGCTACCCATTTGTTGAAAACCACATCTCAGTCTCAAAGATGTCCAAGAGTTCATCACTGAGTCTTTTAACATGATGTCCACAATGGCTACTCCCATTTGTGGAAAGAAACACATCGTCATGGAGTCTCTCAACATGACGTCCACAATGGCTACTCCCATGTGTGGAAAAAAACACATCTCAGTCTCAAAGATGTACAAGGGTTCATCATGGAGTCTCTCAACATGACGTCCACAATGGCTACTCCCATGTGTGGAAAGAAACACATCTCAGTCTCAGAGATGTACAAGTGTTCATCACGGAGTCTCTCAACGTGATGTCGTCATGGAGTCTCTCAACATGACGTCCACAATGGGTACTCCTATGTGGAAAGAAACACATCTCAGTCTCAGAGATGTTCAAGGGTTCATTATGGAGTCTCTCAGTGTGATGTCGTCATGGAGTCTCTCAACATGACGTCTCATTTCAGTCTCAAAGATGAACAAGGGCTTGCATCTCATATTTCTCCGTCTCAGAGAAATATACACTACAAGGGCTTTCACCTCATATTTCTCCATCTCAGAGAAATATACATTACAACAAATTTTCATAATGATGTGACTCCCTCTGAAGCTCCAAGTACTTGCATCAACCTCCTGACCTCCTCGTCCAAGATTGCCTGCAATGCTTGCCATAGAGGAACAGTTTCCAATGCACACCTCTGGCACTACTGACTTGCGAGAGTTCAGGACTGTCCTTCTCGACCTCGTCTCAGATCACCTTATTCTGAATAGGTTTGTGGAGCTACCAATGTCAAATCCAGATTGATTGTCTTGTGCAATTCTATTCTCTACAACTGAAGAGCTCTTCCAAGGACTTTAGCACCTGGCCTTACAACACTGCAACCCACTTAGCTGACACCTTCACTTCTTCTCAGTGAGTCACATAACTCCCTCTTGATCACTGCCTCAGAGATTGCAAAGAAATCCTCTGGAAGTGAACTCCCCTCCATTGACTGATCTCATAACTTTAATCCTTTTCCCGGACATACTCTCAACTCGTGTCTTGAATTCTCCGAATTTAACTCCCTCTGAATGTCATTTCCTCCTCTTCGAAGTAGCTGATTGCAATGACAATTTGTATAGGTTCTCTATTGTTTAGTGTCTTCATCTTTCTCAATCTTCTTTGTTGATGCAAACTCTCCATCCAAGGCTTTGATACCATGTAAGTTTTAGGATCAGAAATGTAAATAAGCAGAAATACATCACACAAATCTATGAACACAACGATTTACCCTGGGAAAACCCTCCTACTCGAGGGAGAAAAACCCAGCAAATAATATCTTCTTATAAATTGAAAGAATAAGAGCAGAAATCTGCATACAAATCAGGCCCTCGAATTTGGCCAAGGCTTATACAATAATAAATGCTACTTCTCCTTGAGCAAATGAAAAATACTTCTTCAAAGAATCGGATCTGCTGCTAAAAGAGGTGAATTGCTGCTAGGAATGCGAATTGGAGTGAATGATTTGATGATAAAATGAGATGTCTTCACCTTCCTTATATACAAAGTTAGGTGACCTCTTCTCTAGGTCGACCCCTAGAAAATATAAAATATTATTTGTAAATCAAGGCCGACCTGCCTTGAAGATCATTATGTTTAGGAGAAAATATCTCCCGCAGCTACAACACTAACAATTTGGAGGGTAAATGCATCGATAACTCTTTCCCACCTCTGTTATTGCCATGAAGAAATCAGATTGGTCCATTAGCATTTATTAAAAATCACGAGCTTCCTTGTGGATCAAGGCAAAATTTCCTGAAGTTTAACAATGATGGCAAGCAACAGCCATATGAACATATTTTATCCTTTAGCATCTCATGTGGAATTTTGAATGTAGCATATGAAGATGTTGCAGTTCGCTTGTTTGTGAGAATACACTACAAGGCACAGTAACTGTTGGTTTCACCTTCTTGTTGTTGGTTCTATTAATAATGGGGAATTTATGAGTAATAAGTTTCTTGGGCACTTCAAGCCAGTAGAATATTCTCATTTTTGTTTGCACAACTCTCAAATGCCAAGAGAGACAATAGTGAACCTATGAAGAAGTTTGTTGCAGGATTGAATTGTCTTGTTACCAAGATTGCTGCCACTTTAAGTCTGTTTTTTGAAATACTTTTGACTTGTTTCACAAATGTTCTTTTCAGAAATTGCTTTCTTTCTCAAGTCAAGTAGTGCTACCAAATTGAAGGGTGCTAAAGAACATGCCATTTGAGTTGGAAAGACATTTTTTATCACTTTAAGAAAAAATTAATTAGGCCATTGGTTCCTTTGAACATCCTATCACTTCAGCAGTATCCACCTCCTCTAGGAAAAAATGATGCGTTCATCAATTATATCAGTGATGGATCTCATCCAACTACTTCTCCAATAAGGCAATTAGCAAGTTTCTTTTCCTTCATGCACTTATTGCATGTTTCATGCAATTGATCAAGATGTAGAGTAAGTTGTCCTGAAATTCAAAGGTTCAAACCATTATGGGCAGCTTCAAATAAAAATCAATGGTCTTCAGGTGATCCTTAATGTCTACTAATTTGATGGTGGCTTTGTGTTGATGGATATACCCAATATGAACTTGAGACACAAAAGTAAATGCCCTAAGTAAACTTAATTAAACTAGTGTGAAAAGGTCCTAAAAGGAAATGGAATAGGTAGAAAACCCCATTCATGGTCAACATGCTAAGGGTTAAATTACTTTGACAAATCTGTGAGCTTTTTATCGTAGGAAAGCTCGAAAATGTAGATTTTGGCTTTGTATGGAGTCCCATATTTAATTTACCATAATATTTGTGTTTGTGTTAATCTATCAAATCTGTGTGACATGTATTGTTTAATCTTTGTTTTTAATCGAGTAGTGCAAGTGTTTCAGTCTTATGATTTATTTTCTATGGAAAAAGATAAAAAAATCCTTCGCTTTGTGTTGGAAGAAAATCTCAATCTTTTATAGCAGGAAAACCCACAAAGATACACGTTTAAATTTATTTAGCCTGAATGTGAAATCCCCATAAAAACATTGTAAACTTGCAAGTACATAATGTTCATAGTAGGTTAATTTTTATTTTACAGGGAGCTTTCCTTCTAATTCAAATAGTGGTTCTGATGCACATCTGTTCTGTTCTGTGCTGCACTGAAAGATGCAAATTAAAATGGTAACAAGTTGCGATAGTCCTACAATTTTTTTTTTCATTTATTTTGAACAAGCTCTTCCCACTCAAAGGAATATTGATGTCTCCAAAGTTACTGTGTTTTAACTGAATTAATATACAGAATTTTCTATGAATGTTCAATGAATAAGAAGATTAAGTAAGTTCATGATTGTTTATATTAATTATAGTTTACTGCACTGAAGATATATCCATATATTTCATAGGATCTTACTCCTCTCTGTAAACTTACATTTGGCCTCTGTTAGGGTGGCTTGTGGCATCCATGAACTGGGAAAGGTTTCAGGTTGTGAACTGAACAAGCTTTATTTCCCGAAGTTCCATCTATGGATAGAGTTCCTTCCCAAAACTACCTCTGTATACCCTTGCTGCCCCACACTGACCATTCTATAGTCTGCCTGCACCTTCACACACTGTTATATAGTTAACGGCAGGCAAAGCTCAGAACCAATGCTTCAGTTCCCATTAGATCTGCTACTTATCTGATGGTCTTTGATTGCCATTTCTTCATGATCTTGCTTTGCCACATTGACTGCTTGTAAAGTTTTGTTTTCTCATGTTTTCTTTATTTTCTTCAGTTTTCACTAGATGTTCATTTCAATTGATTAGGAAACCAACATTACGTTTCTATATTGTTCTTTGATTATGATTGAGCAATGGCGTTTCTTTGTTTAAACATTTCAAAGAGAATGTGCTATAGAGCTCTAAGCCTAAAACTGGTTTTCTTGTAACTATTAATGAAAGACTTCTGGTTTTTCGTAGAAAATATTATATCTACTGTAAGTTAAAAGTGTTTCTGAAATATCATGTCTAAGCTCTATCGAGATTCTAATTCTTTCTTCTCTAAGCAGGTGGAAAGCACATTGGAGGTTGCAGTGGTAAGTTTAAATTCTCCCTATCTACAATTTTCTGCATGTCTCTAAGTGACGCTTTAGAAGAAAATACTTTTATATTAATTCGCACAATATTCTGTTGCTTAGTATGTGGTTCAGATTCTCAAGCATATTCATTGTGCTCCTTTTACCGTCATACTTATTTGTGTTTACTGAAATTTATCTGTGCCAAGTGAGCATTTATTTTTTACTACGCTGTTTAATTGATTGTTGCACCATGTGTTTTATTGTGTCCCTTCTGCATATGGGTGGACCAAGAATTGTCAAAATCAGAGCCAATGTCCTAACTGTAATATTATATTGCTTTCTAGATACAATGGAATTGCACCAAAATGGGGAACTCGCTTCCTTGCTCTCAGCAGCTGGGGTCAATGTTTCTTAATGCTGAGATGGGATGGAGAGAATGAGTCAAGGTTCCTTGGGAATTTAATTTTATTGAATTCCTGCTAGAAAGCAAATCAGGATTATACTTGAGGTATTTCATTGCGACATATTTAATTATAATTTTAAAATTGAGATTTGTACACATGAATTAGGATCAGTAGCATCTTTTTACTTGTGCTACCTTACCAAGATGCTCAAGCTGCGTTTTGTAAACCATAATTACTTTGTGCTATGAATTTATTTCAGTATAAAACTGTTGGATTAGTAAATTTTGGCTGGAAATAAGTCTATTTAAGAGGCACAAACTGAGTACTTTCTAGTTTTGCTTGTAAAGAAAATGATAAGAATTAAATTCTTCTATTAAAGAGTTGAGTTGGGATATACATTTATTGAGAAGGATAAAAGTAAATTTTTTAGGTCAGAGCCAGGAGAATTATTTTCTAGTTATTATATATTTTTCAACAAAGCATAGATGCCCTACCCAACTCCAGATTCAAACTTGTCTCTTCTAGGGTATACGCACCTTCACCATTATGCCCACTTCATTTCCATTGTAAAATAAAAGAACTTCTAAGTCTCTAAATGGGCTGGTTCGTAGAAGTTTAACTATAACATTATCTCTTATTTTCATGGTCAAGCCTGTTACATGTCTGCTCTATATATATTAAAACACTTGCCCATCTGTAGAAATTTATAAGTATTAAGGAAACTTTAAACAGAACAAAAGATAATTTTAAAGAAAGTAAAAAATTATTAAGAAAAAAAAAAAAGATCTTTTATATTGCTCGCATTCAATTTTAACAGTAATGAAATATGAATCTGTTTCATATTGTCGTAAGCATTACAATGATGATAGCTTGCAAGAACTGAAATTTTTTATGTAATGACTTTGTTGAATACATGGAATGCATGATTAAGGCGTTAATAAATGCAACTATTAATTTAAAGGAAATATTAATGAAGTTCTCTATCATGTAACTCAAAATTTTGTAGGACAATCTTTATATTTGAAATAAAGGTGCTTCCATTAAATGTTGGACAATATTATAGCATAGAAAAGCTCTGAACTATTTTATTTATTTAAAGAGTTATATGTGTGTGGGAACACATAAATTTCAATTTTCAAGTTAGGAATTGTTTTATTTTACTTTAGAATTATTTAAGAATTATATTATTTAATTCAAAATGTTAGCTTTCTTTTAGTTTTTTATGTACACACTACCATAACAGAGTCCTTTGTTGATGCCACCGTAGAATGCCTCGACATAATAATGTGTTAACAATTCAACTTGCAAAAGTAAATTATGAAGACTTCACAAGAATTGAATTTTTGGTGCATGTTGCCATACTTTTGTCTAAATTTCCGTTTCAAATTGCATGTGATTCATGATTCCATTGTCATATATGTTGCATTGTCTCCATTTTCAATCACATGTAAATTCCCTTCGAAAGGCACAATATTGTTTTCTGTTATTATGGGCACAAAACTATGATGTATGCTCGTCAATTAATTTCCAAAATTCTTTAGGGTAAAGTTTTGGAGGGCCCAAACTTTAAATGTAGAGTGTGACAATCAAGGAATATGCATCTGCTCCTGTCAAGGCTTCTATTTGGTCTAGGGGATAGTTTCCCACAGACTACAAACAATAGAACTTGTATTTCTAACATAATCATGTTCAATTTTCATGTCATTTAATCGAAAACTCTCCCAAACTATCTAAACCCTAAGACGGATTTGGAAAAATCTGTTTTGATTAACCTTAACATTCCTTTTTAACATCTTGTTTTCCCTTATAATGACATTACAAATTGTAGAGGCGGTTCTACGTGGGTCCTCTAAGAGCAAAAGGTGTATTTTATGAATATACAATTCAAAACTAATTGTGTATTTTTATCTTTATGTGGTTGTAGCATTCTAATAATAGTTATTTATAGAATGGTGAATTTTATCTTAAGTACTACTATTAATATAATCTATTAGACTTGAAAATTGCTCCTTTGTGATCTTCAATTATTAAAATATATATTTTTTTTACTGCTGGGTCTATTATTATTATAACATTAATTCATGAATAAGGTTGTTTTTTTTTCAAATTATTTCTGTTGGGGAAATTTGTATTCAATATAGGTAAGGATAACCTCAAGAAATTAGAAACAAATTAAATTTCATCCTCAAGATCTTCTAGCCTTACAAAAACTTTTGGAACAATTTTCACTTTTTATATCAAATCAAAATAATATTTAATCTCCTTTTTGCTTCAGTATCATATTGAGCTTATGAAACTTAGTTTTCTTTTTTTTTTTGACACAATTTTTTTTTTTAATATCCTAACAATGATCTAGTTATCCTCTTTACAACAATGAATTAATACTGTAAACAATCTGTTTAAAAACATAAGATCAATCCAAATTTTTTTCTTTTATATTCACCACTTATCTGTTCTTATTTTGTAAGCACTTTTCTATTATGTTTGACATCCTATTTTTTAGGTTTTTATGTACTCTGTGTTTTGCTGACACGTGTTTTATGTTGCTGATGAAATTTGATTTTACTTTTGAAATTGGTGTTCTACTATGGCATTCTGTTTGACATTGGATTTTTCAACATTCTCCCTTGTATTTGCAGCAATCTTGTCTGTATTATCTACCATAGTTCTTTAGTCACGATGTTTGCCAATTTTCTTTTGATCTACAAAATTTAATTTCAACTTTCCAGCCTTGTATTAACTCTTTTACATAATGACACTTCAATTCTATGTTTTCTATCCTTGCATTGAATATTAGATTCTTATTTAATTGTTTGCCCACACTTATAATTTCTTCTTAGATATTTCAAAACTTTTGTTATGAAACATGTATTCTCCTATCCATATAAGATAAAAATTGATGTGTACATATGAGATATCTTCTTAGATATTTCAAAACTTTTGTTATGAAACATGTATTCTCCTATCCATATAAGATAAAAATTGATGTGTACATATGAGATAAGTGTTTTTCTATCCATATAAGACAACTATTCTTTTCTTTTTTTTGTTAGAGACTATGATTCATCTTGAATCTTATTCTTAAACTACTTTTACCTATTGAAAACATATTGAGGCTGATGTCTATCAAGATTTAAAATTATTCTTTCAAAAAATATTTTATTATTTAAATCAATCTATTTTTATTTAAATTTACGTACTTTTATTTTATTTTATTATTATATATATTTAAAAAAATAAGTATGTTAATTTCAGATCAATAAATATTTTTTATATTTATTTTAAACATTAATAAGATTTTAATATTACAAAAGAAAATAAGTCATGTTATCCTCCTCTCTTTAAATTATGCATCACGAATTAAAACAATTATTCTTAGTCAAAACAAACTAAACTTATACGATATCTTGCACTAATAATACATTTAACAAGGTTCCAAAATAAATGGGGATATAATTTTTGCAATTTATACCAACACTTTTCCAAGATTTTGTTAGGCTTGACTATTATCATTCTTAGTTCTTACACTTGTAATGCATACCAATTTAAGATATGTTTAATGTTTGGTATATACCTCTTAAGGAGCGACACATAGAAAGCGCCATGGATTTAACACAATCATGGACATAAATCAAGTTGATTGTCCACTTGATTGATCTTTTCCAAAACTTCAAATGATCTTACAAAATGAGGTGCTAACTTCATTTACTTTCCTAATGATATGGAACTTTACCCTCAAGAAAATTCTCTCCAATAAAAGTAACTTCTTAATGACTTATTGTTATTTAAGTAACTCTTTTTCCTAATAGATGCTTCCTTTACCTTTTCGTTATGCTCTTATTTTTTTTTGGTATGCTTTAATATTTTAGGACCAATTTCAATGATGCCATCTAAACTTTCACAGCTTAAAGGAGTTAACACTTTCTTCCATATAATGCTTCAAATGGAGCCATTCCCAAAGTATATTGGAAGGAATTATTTTAAGCAAATTTTACTAGTGGAAAATATTTTTCCCATTTGATTGTTGATTCATTTATATAATTGAAATATATATTTCACTATTTGATTTGTTCTTTATGCTTATCTATTTCAAGATGATAGGTTGATAGGTTGTATTGAAGTTCAATTCAATTTTGAAAGTTGATTGCAAAGTTGTCCAAAATCTTAAGGTAAACTTAACATCTTTGTCTAATGTGAATTTTTTATGAAGCCTATGCAACTTTTTTTTTTTTTAATATTATAAATCTTTTAGTCAAAGTTGGCACATCATGTGCCTTAACAATTTTGATCTGATCTATGTTATAATGTTTTGTAAATTTTTTTTTGTAAAAACTAGGCTTCTTGTTGTAAGCATGTAAAGTTTCTGCAATAGCCTGATACAGTCAATGTATATTACTCTACGTAAAGTTTTTTATGAATGCCTGATACAGTGACATTAAATATAGTAGTGTTGCAGTAGGACTTAATGCTTCCCAACATATTGTAATGTATTACTCTTCAAACTATCTTTAATACTAAAAAGAAGTTGGCGCATCATCAACCAAATTGTTTTGAATGAAATGGGCTAACTTGGTAAGTTTATCCACTACCACAAATATTGTATTATGTTTGTATGGTGTCATTGACAATCTTTTTACAAAATCTATACTAATGACTTGCCACTTACAATGGACTATATCATGACAATATACCGATCTAATTGGATGATCATGTTAAGCCTTAACCTTTTGACAATCCAAAAAATTTCTCACAAACATAACTATATCTTTGTTCATCCCCAACCAAAAGTAAAATTTCCTAAGATTTGAGAACATCTTATTTACTCTTGGATGCCTTAAATAAAGAGCATTGTAAGTTTCAACTAGAATTAAGGCCATAAGTTTTTCTAAATTAGGAATTGCAAACACTACCTTAACCATCAATTTTCGACTCATAATTAATTAAATACTATTTAATTTTTTATTTTTTATAATTCACCACTTTTTTGCATTCTCGTTATTAATTAAATAACTTATTATTGAATTAATATTTATTTTCTTGATTAATTAAATGACTTTACTTAAGCCCACTTCTTCTATTGTAAATTAATTAAATCAAATTAATTTAACCATACTCCACCTCTTTAATTCTTCCCGCCTTGATTAATTAATTAATTAAGCTTTATTAGCGACCACTAATATTTCTTCTATTTTATAATTCTCAAAATCCTAAAGTTGTCATCATGTGACAAGTGTCCTATCCTCCTTTAATGATCCCACGTGTGAGCATGCCACCTCAACCCATCGACTTGCTCACACATGTAAGCATTCAAGTAGGTAAGTTTGAATTCCTCTCATGCCTCCACCTTATCCAAGTACCTTGCTCACATATGAGTGAGCATAATCTCTTCACAAGTGTAGCTACCTTATTTCTTCCATTTGTCCTACCATAACGACCCTACTTCTTACACATGGTGTGTGAGCACACCTAGTTCTTATACCTATGGACGCTTGTCAACCCCACCTCTTCCCCTTGTGACACTTGTCTCAAGGCTAAGCTATCAATCTATACACTCATTCTCATTAAATCCTAGTACTTCATTAACTTACCATCTTAGTCCTCCATTTTCATCTCCAAAAATCTACAAATAGGATACCATTTCCTTCATCCAACAATAGAAGATCATTATGCAAAATTGATGCTAGACTCTTGATATCAAATCCAATTATTATATTGTTATTATACTGGTATGTTAAGCAATCCACATCTCCATACTATAGTTGAAGATCATCTAAGTGAGAAAATCAAATGGAGCTTGAGGGTGCACTCCATTTTTGTTCAATTAGAGGTGCAAGGTAAATGAAATAAGGCATCTTATGTTGCATTTGATTTCTTGTCTTGTGCTTTGTTTATTTTTCTTGTCTTCATTTTGGCACAACCAATGGTACCTATGTCCCTTTTAATAATCTCCATTTGAAATTTTTATGAATTTACATGTCCAATATTTCGGTTTAACATTTATGACTTGTACTTTAATGCTTTCGTTGGCTAATATGCACTTTCACTTGCTGCAACAGTTGCATTTTTGTCACTCATTTCTTGTTTTTTGACTTGTGTTTACATTTTGTTTGACTTTTGGCTGTCCAATTTGTAGGTTTTTATCTTCTTCTTTTTTTAGTTCTGTATTGCCTCTTAACATTCTATTTTATAGGATAACTTGTGTTCTCTTGTAGGCATTTTCTTTAGTGCGATTAGCACTTGCATTAATTGATTTCTTGTTGAATCAATTAGGAATGTATTAAGGACTATCATTGATGCCATTATGCATGCCAACATTATAGAAAGATATGGTAGGGGTACAAATAGTTCACTTTCAAGATGATTAGGGGTGAGTATCCACAATTCCTACCATATTAGAAAATAGAGGACATAGGCTTGTCAATGTCGCTTTGTAGCATAGGTGAAGTAAGCACAAAGCCAATTAAGTGGGATGAATTTTTAAGGAAGGGATTGATGTATATTTGTAAGTTTTGATTAGGATTTTCCATATAATTATTAATTCTACCATTTCTATTAGATACTTTTATAACACCGATTGGATGTGGTCCTAAACAATATGTTTCAAACAGAAATATCACTCAATATCATGACTAGGCATTTGATGGAATTAGAAGAATGTCTTTGGTTTATAAGGTGGAAAGGTTTGGTATCAAGGGGTCTAATAGGAGGTATTTACACCAAATTATTTTTGGGAAACTACTAAATAATGTTATGGAGAGACTCTTTTTTTTGGTTAAATTGTCTTCATCTTTGGGACTGAGTAGTATAGGGATGACTAACATAATGGTAGTAGTAATAAACTTTATTTTTTTTTGAAAAAAATATTATTTTTAGGGTTAAAAAAGGAGGAAGAAGCTCTGGAAGTACAAGTGGGATTTTGTGAAGTAGGAGCCTCAAATCGACTAATCAACTACTAATAATCATGAAGGGAAGTACACAAAATGCAAATGAAGAGTATCTCATCAACAAATTCTTGTCATTTATCAAAGGCTATATTTTTTTAGATAAAACCAGCTACATGTTTGAATTAGAAAAAGATAAGGTATTTAAGAAACTAAATATTGATAGCAACAAATATAATTAGCAAGTTTTTTAACCTCTTGCTTTCAGTGAACCTAGAAAACATGACCTAGGATCTATTGTTATCTTGAAAGCATTGTAGAAATTGATTTACTAATTGATCAAATAAAGTAATGAAATATATATAAAAAGGGATCATAATCAATTTAGTGTTGTGTATTTTAGGGACCACGAGAAAATATTCACTAATAATGCATCTTGAAATAGAAAATTGCTACAAAGTGCAATAAAATTAGATACATGTGTATATGGGTCTATTTTCCATTATGATTTTCCAATATTGGCACCTTCAAACCAATTAGCAAGGGTGTGGAAAGAATAAACAATGATAGTGGAGTCTTTCTGTAGTATGGTGAAAGAAGAGATTGAGTGGATGTAGTAGAAAGGGAGGCAAGTCGCTACTCCAACTACCCAAAATTTTGCATGAATTGATTTATTGTTGGATCTATAGAATGTAAATGGGGTGGAAAAGCAGTTGAAGTGTAAGCAAAGAAAGCAAGAGAACTAATAGGTAAAGCAGTGCCAACATTCATGCCACGAAGACTTGAGTTTATTATAACTGAAGGAATATAATGCCCAACAGATGAGGCATGTAATGTCACCAACTGAGCTATATTGCTAGCAACATTTGCATTATATACAAAATGCATAGTTGGGATTGACATAGGCACAAACAATTGAGTTATGGTAATATTAGAGTTGGCATCATTTAGGTTTACAAGAAATGTAGTGTAAGAAAACAGATAATTGTGCATGATGTATGCTAACCCTCGAAATAACTTGATACTACAAAATGATTTTATAACACATTGCATATTCCATTTACCAAAGGCACACCACCACTAGACATAGTATCACCCTCCAATTATTTATGAAAATTGATCAAATTTTAATTGAGATCATGCAATTAAGTATTAGAGACCCACAAGGCTAATTCATGGTTGAAAACATTTCCTATGTCAAATCCCAAAGGGTGAGAACTAAATTGCACATTTATTTGAGATATAGAAGGCATTCCAATAGTGAAATGTTCATAGGGAAAATGTGTAAAATTAGGTGTTTAAATTTCTAAGGCTTATTTGAACTATGTTGTCTAAATGTGCGATGGATTGTAAAAATAATAAAAAGTTTGACAATACAATCCCAAAACCCTAAAAAATAGAGCTAAGGGAAAATTGGTTTGGGTTTTATGAATTTAAGAGTGTTGTTTAGAATGAAGGGTTCAACAAAATGTAATGATGAAATAAAACTCTATTAAATAAATTTTAACTTCCTTTGAGAGTGATCTCACACTATTAGAGTTAACTAACTAACGTTTATGTTGAGCTAGTCTACATTTTTATATTATTTTAACATAGACCTCAATTGGTTAACTCTTATATAATAGTTTGAGATCACTCTCACAAGAAGTCGGCCTTTCTAGACTAGTTTAAAAAAACCTCAGTTGATTGACTCTAGTTAAATAGTTTAAGATCACTTTCAAAGGATGTTAAACTTTCTTTATCTGAGTTGAATTTCACCCATCACACTATTCAATACCATTCTTTCATCACAATCCAAATCCAGGATCATGCTTGCATTTTTATTTGATGAGTGCCCTCATAAAACCAAAAATACCTTCTTTGATGATGATGATGATGATGATGATGATGATGCTTTCTTTATTGATGAAGAAGAATACAATTTGTATGATGATATTGAGTCTCATAGAACAATATGAAATCATTCAATTCTTGGATGACATCACCTTGAAAAAACTTTCCACATGCTCTCATCTCCCACCTGGTCATCCCTCAAGACTAAGAATTTGTTAGGAGAAGCTATGTCACCAATCCTAAATCCTTATCCTTTGGTCGCCCTTCCCTACTATTGACAAGATAAAACCATCATATTCCCAAAGTCTTCTTGAATGCTATTCTATATCCAAAAACTCTATCTCCAATCTATATCCCAAATCCCCATGCCTATTACCAATCCATGAGTGCCTTGTTATCTCCACTCCTATCCCTATCCTTTCACCTATTATGCAAAATTGTTTCATCCTCCAAACCTTTACAATCTAAACTATACCAATCTAAACCATGAAAATCCAACCCATCCCAACCCAAAAACCAATCTGATCACAACACCTTTATGGATTTCCTCAAGGAATATTCACAAAGGATCCTAAGTCATAATGCACAAACATAATCATGTCATCTTGAAAATATTGCTAATCCAATGTTATCCACATGTCTTTTTTGACAATGTGGTCATCAACCCTAAATATGTCTAACACCTCAAATCCATTAAATAAATCATTCATAAACATAAAAGGTCATTCTCCTATTTGTGTGCACAACTCATAGAATCCACCCACATACTAATCGCTAACATTACTAATTGTCCCTCCTCCCCCATCTCATCCAAGAAAATTCAACTATTCCAAGTTCTCATTCCAAAGCATACCCAAACATACCCTCCTCCAAATCAAGATCAAACCATCCCTCCCAATCCCTATCATGATCCCCTTCCATCTCAAGATCCAAGCACCCATCCTAATCTCTTTCATGATTCCCTTTCATCTTAAGGTCAAGGCATCCCTCCTAACCCCTTTATGACCCCTTACCCTCTCTAGATCCAAAAATACCTATCTAACCCATTCCCAAACAAAGATCCTACTATCTTGGTTCCTCCATCTTTATTCGATCTAGTTTTCTTGCTATCAAAGAAACTCCCTTCACTCTCACTTCCTACCCATCTCAAAATGGAATCACATCTTGTTTCCAAACCAATAATTATCCCATTAGCAATGAAATTTGTCAAAACATGCATTATCAAGGAAAAGAGTTAGACCTTCACAAGAAAAGGCATCTTAGAACCCATCCAAATAAAACAAAATCCAATATTTCAAGGCCTTAGTTATAAATATCATGGCCATGGTGTTGGTAACACATCGATCAATCCTAGGGAAATTGTTGTCACCAATCCTTCCATCACTCCCATCACCCCAATCACTTATATCCAAAAATCCATTAATTATTACATCAAAACCATTCCTACTCATACATCCCCTATAATACCCAATTAAGATAAAAACCACACTTAATTGGACTCTCCAGAATGATGAAACCATCCCCAAAGCCATGGGATGTGAAAACAATCCCTCCCATGCAAGCCTACCATCTTATTTTGAAGCACTTTGGATGCCAAAGCACAAACACAAAAATCCACAAAAATTGTAGGATCCCCATGTCATCAATCATTGACATTCAAACACAAAGAAAAATCTAATAAAAAAATCATAATAACTCCAAAAGAAAAACAAAGGCCCATCAAGCAAAGAAAAAGCACTAAGACAATGTGGATCCCTAAGCAAACAAAAATAGTGCATTAAAAAAGAATTCAAATTGGCATCCAAATGTACTCCTCCAAAAGCTACCTCCTCATCCTTATTCTAAATACCCTTGGATTTAAATCCAAGAATCTTGATCTTCCAAATGCTAAATTTATTTTGAGCCCTTATATCTAAAAATTTAGAATCCTTTGTCCTCCATCTCCTAAATTCATTTTGGGTCCCCATGTAATAAAATCTACAGTTATAAGTCCTCCATCCCCTAAATCTATTTTGGGTCCCTATGTCCCAAAAGATGCAATCCCAACTACCCCACCTAAATCCAAAACTCTAAAATACCCTTGTAATCCAACACCCCAACATCCATTCATTATCCCATCCTTTTAATCCAATCTTTCACATGAATACTTATCCATCCTTCATCTACCATTCACTCCATCTCCCTTGGTAGCATTTTCCAACATCTATGAGCACCAAAAAATTTCCATAGTTTGTAGCAACAATTATTTAGCAAGGGATACTCTCCATGGAAAGATACACTTGATTCCTTCCCCCATATCCTTATCCCCCATAAACTATCTTTCAAATCCTCCTATCTTCCATCCAAATCTTTATCTTTCATACTTATCCAACTTCATCCATCCAAACCATTTTTTTTAAAGTAAAAAAAAAAATTGTATGTCTTCCAAATCCTCTTATCTTCTATCCAAATATTTATCACCCACATATCCAACTTCATCCATCATATCCAAAAAAAAATTAAAAAAAAAGTAAAAAGAAATAAAATTTCCAAGGGTGAAAACTATTCCTATGACACCTTAGGGAAGTACCATGATGAAAACCTAACAATTAGGTGTCATGTATAAATCCTCCATTTGCTAGAATCATACACTTAGGGGCAAGTTTCTTCCATCTTATCTATTCCATCTGTCTACCTATACGCTAATTTGCATAACTCATCCCATACTTTTTACCCATCCTATCCCTCCTATCCAATCCATCCCCCCTTCTTTCTTTCAATGTTGATAAGGATAAGGGCATCATAGCTAAGCATGCTTGCAATTCCTCCCTCTTATCCACTACAATCCATCTAGTGTGGGGAATATGAGTACTGTGACATAGTCTTTGGAGATCCATCTTAAATCCTCTCATCTCTCATCTTCCATCCATTAATCTTCCTATCTCCTATCCTCCATTCAACCTTCCTCGCCTCCCCTATCTAAGCCATCCATTATCATTTCCTCTTTATTCACATAGTCAATTCTCCCTTGTCATTGGTTCCATACAATCACCTACCTATACACAATGCAATCCCACCCACTTATCATTTAAACTCTTGCAATCAAATTAATCCCTAAAGAAATCCATCCAAACACACATAATCCTAATCCATGAAATTAACTATGCAATCTATCACAACATCCAAATACATCCCATAATTTTGTTCCAAAAATGTTACAAACCTTGATCTAGTTTACTTAAGTTATCACCATCAGGATAAATATTCCCAATCCTCATTTTATTCGTATTGTCAATAATGTTTTCATCATCATGAACTAATCAATCAATTTTTAGCTTGACTCAAGGAAACATCATGTTTTCCTTTGTATTGTTTGTGCATGCTTGATTGTTTTCTTGCATGCTTTATCATTTTTCTTATAATTTTCATAGTCCTTGCAACATATCCCCATAATGAAATCATTGTCTTCCATATCATGGTGTCATATGACATATGCTTGTATTTGACCTTTTATTTTGGGCCACTCCTCTACAAACTTGACACATTGTCAACCTAGTCCTTATACCTTGGTGCATGTATAAAATTCAATATCATATAAAGGTTCCTCAAACCACCACAACATGAATCATTCCATCCCTCTATCTCTCTATAATTTATTCCCATCCTAATTTGTCCCTCCTTATCCTAATTTATGCATTCCCTTCTTATCCATCCATCTCTTATCCTCCAATCCTCTTATCCATTTCAAGAGTACATTTGTGTTCTTCAAACTCACCTATCATCTTGAGGAGGAATACCAACCTCTCTCCTTATCACCACTCCCATCCTTCCAAATAATTGGGGCATTATGTCACTAGCGGCATCCCTTTGTAATCACTATGTTTTATTCTTCTTTAAAACAGCATTGCTTCATCTATGTGCAACACTATCTTAAAGAGAGGTGAAATGTAAACACCTAAAGTTATCCATACCTAGCAATATCAAATTTTATATTTAATACTTTATTTTTATTCATGTTCCCCACCTTTAATTAAATACATTGATATTTATTTAATTAAATCCAAACTCATATTCCTATCCTATAAAGAATAAATAAATGTAAATCATTTACTTAATATATGCATTTTCCCATCTCCATTCAATTAGTTGATTACATCAAATTAATTATTTGATTAACCCTTACACACTCCTAAACATTATTAATCTAACTAATATCATCTAATACCACTCACCCCTAAAATTCTACAATGAAATCCAAGTCACCCATTTATTCTAAGAAATCTCAACCCTTCATCTTAGAGATGTGATCTCTCACACATATGTGAGAGAACACTTGTCTAAGTTTCTCTTCCCCATGAAATCTATCACACCTATGAGAGGAGTCACATGCATCCACCCCTTATTACCATGTGATCTCTCACACATGTGAGAGGAGTCACATGTCTCCATTCTAGTTCCCTATGTGGCCTCACACATATGTGATAAAATAGTTGTCAGAGGTCTCTCTTCCTTATGTGTTCGCACATATGTGTGAAAGGACACTTGACATAAGTTCCTCTTCCCTATGTGTCCTCACACATGTGTGAGAGGACACTTTCCATAACCCCTCTTCCTCATGCATCCTCTTAATCTCAACCCTTGTATTTTATCAAACCAATCCTAGCCATTCAGATATATCCTTAGAAATCATCCTCCCCAAGTGCACCAATTAAATCATGTTATTGGGGATCTCTCATCCATCCTAATATCTCAAGAATTCCTATCCCTTGCTCTCGAGATCAAATCTTCACTATTGATCCTCCATCTCCTACATCTATAAATGAGATCCATGTTAAGAAAATTTCATTAACACACTTCAAAGAAAAGTTATGCTATAGGATTAAGAAGAAACTTGCATATCGCACGATCAACACAACACACCAAGTGCACATCAAGAGGATTCTTGGGAGGCCATTGAAGACTTCTCTTGGTTTTATGTGCATGTTCACCCTCTTCTCCTCAAATGGACTTATAATAGAAAGCAAGGTATGAGCTCATTTATTTGTATTTGTGTCTTTGTTTCCCACTTAAATTTTTTGATTATATAAATAAATAAATAGATTCTTAAATGAACAAACTGTTGATTGATTTTTCTTTCATATTTAGATTTTTAATAATTTGTTTTTCAAACACAAATTATTTTCAAACCACTGAAAATAGTAAAATTAATTAGATCAACCTTAAATAAAATGAGTATTGTTTCATAAATTAATCTCATGCCTTAACAAATTTACATATTCTAATCTATGATAATCCTTGAAGCGAATAAATTTTTACATCTTTTTTTAATAAAATTTATATAAGAGTAAGATCATTATAACAAACATTAATTAGAAATTATATTATTATAAATAACATGTCCACAAATCAGCAACACTTAAATCCTTGTTAAGAGATGTGACCAAAATAGTACAAATTACTAGTTTTTGAACAACTAATCTGTAATTTCTCTTATTCTCAAATTCCAATAATTTATTTCACAATTTAATCAAGCATTGAAAACTAGTCTACCCAAAACCCTTTCTCCTAGATTTCCAATATTCATTCTTAGATTTACAACTTTAACACTAGATTTTTATATTCAACATATTTATGCTCGAGGTTTGATCCCTAATTTATAGTTTCAATTTTAAAAATAAATTTATATAAATTTTTAATAGTATAAATAGCAATTCTAATTTATATAAATATTCTTATCTATAAATTCCTATTTTTTTTAAAATGAACTCCTAGACTTCCCTTCTTTTGTGCAAATCATAAATTCCTCTGGAATTGATTTAGATTTTCATTTATATAATTCACATAAAAAGATGGATTTTTATAGTCTTCGAATTCATTCAAAATTATAAACATATCTTTTTCCAAATTGAATGTAATTGTTCTATCATTTTCTAAATAAGACTTCCATGATTTTTTAATTGTTTTTCAACAGATAGTGTTTAAAGAAAAACTAAACTAATTAAATTAACTAAAATCTTAAGTTTAGATTCAAAATTTAATTTTAGGCTTAGATTAAATTCTAAATTTAAATTAAAAAATAAATTCTAAACTTATTTTCAAAATCAATTCCAAACCAATATTTAAAATTTAGGTTTAATTCTAAATTTAGATTCAAAAACAAATTCTAAACTTAAATTCGATTCAAAATTTAGATTAAAAAATAATTCTAAACTTAGATTCAATTCAAAATTTAAACTAAAAAAAGAATTCTAATCTTAGATTCAATTCAAAATTTAGATTCAAAAATTCATTTATAAACTTATATTCAAAATATAAATTCAATTCTAAATTTAGATTCATTTAGAATTAAAATTCAAAAATGAATTTTAAGCTCAGATTTATAAATCAATACTAAACTTAGAAGATGCAATTCTAAATTTAGATTAGAAAACTAATTCTATACTAGATTCAAAATTTAGATTCAATTCTAAATTTAAAAAGTCAAATTTTATATTTAGATTCAAAAAATCAATACTAAACTTAGAAGATGCAATTCTAAATTTAGATTAGAAAACTAATTCTATACTAGATTCAAAATTTAGATTCAATTCTAAATTTAAAAAATCAAATTTTATATTTAGATTCAAAAAATCAATACTAAACTTAGAAGATGCAATTCTAAATTTAGATTAGAAAACTAATTCTATACTAGATTCAAATTTTAGATTCAATTCTAAATTAAAAAAATCAAATTTATATTTAGATTCAAAAAATCAATTCAACGCTTCCTTTTTTTTTTCTTTCTAAACTTAAGATTCAATTCTAAATTTAGATTCAAAAATCAATTCCATGCTAGATTCAATTCTAAATTAAAAAAAAAAAAAAATTATATTTAGATTCAAAAAGCAATTCTAAACTTAGATTAACAAATGTATTCAAAAATCAATTTTATACTTAGATTCAAAATTTGGTTTCAATTTTAATTTAAAAAAAATCTAAAATCACATTTAATATTTAGATTAAAAAAATCAATTCCAAACCTAGACTCAAAATTTAGATTCAATTCAAAAATTAAATTTTAGGTGAAACCATATGATTAGATGCATGATATCTTTTGACTTTAAATATGTACATTTTTCAATTGATGTTTTGGATCACACTTAGTAATGTTTTCTAAGGGAGAAAAATAAGAAGAAAGATAAAACAATATTTGAAACAAAATAAAGTATAAGGGAAAATAGAAAAAAACAAAGAATTCATATGGGTTATAAAAAGGGGAGAGGAACAAATGATTGATCATCATGAAGGAGAAGAGGATAAAGAAATCACATGAGTAGTTGATTCAAGGTTGACTGTCATAACCTTTGACTTGTTGGATACGGTTGATTAAAAATCTCTTGTAGGTAGCATATGCGAGTAGAGGAAGAATGGATTGATATGTGTGGTTACATGATTCTCATATTCTTGATTCACATGGAGTGCATGTAGAGAGCTTGATGTTTCAAAGGTGTTCATGAAGACTTTGGAGATGTATTGTAATATTTTTATGAGATAATACATTAAGTGTGGATGCTTTTTTAGGCAAGGTTTTTCCCTCAAGTGGGCTTACCTAGGGTATAACTTGTGTAATCTTGATGGTATGCTTGTTTATTCATTTCCATTGTAGTTTCTTAAAACTTGGTTGCATGATATATACAATTATGTAGAAATAGTTCTATATGACTATAAATTTCCTTTAAAATTCATCTTAGAGTTTCAAATTTTGTAACCCTTAGCTAGTCTATACCTCAATATGGACTTTCTAAACTATCCATATATACCACTCAATATAGAAAAAATCTTGAGCATCAATTATCTCATGCCTTTTTTTTTTATCTTATATTTAACATTCAATATAATTTAATCTCAAGGTTTAACATATACAACTCGAGTTATATTCCATACTCCTTTCCAAACTCTTTTTAACCAACTTCTCCAATAATGAAAATTTTCACACATTTAAACTGTGTAATTGACAATGTACCATTGCTAGTTGCTATTATAGAAAATAAGGCAAAATTATTTTTTTCTCTCAAAACATCCAAATCTTGGATTTAGTGAAGGAGCTTTAGATCTAAACTTGTCTAGTGTAATTTTTATCTGCATTGATAAACACTTGTCCTAATCTTAATTTTATAAACGAAGCTTTAATATAAATGTTGGAAAATTCTATAGTGAATAAGGGTAGGAGAGTAGCATTAAGAAATTAGAAACATGAAATGAATTTTATTGACAAAATCTATAAATCCTTTCAAAAACTTTTGAAATAGTTATCCCTTGTTATATCAAAACAAATTAATATTGAATCTTCTATTTTGTTCTAATATCATATTAAATTTTACAAAACTAAAATTTATTCTTCATATTACTCTATAAGAAATATTTTCTTTATATTCTAACAATAATCTAAACATCTTTCTTATAAATAAATTAATACTCTAAACATAATTTACTTTAAAACATAAAATCAGTCCTAATTTTATTTCCTATTTTTTCCCCACTTTTCTATTTGGCTATATAATACAATATTTTCTAGCAATCTCATGGTATTCATGTCAAGGAAATAGGTTCTTGCTACAAGCTATAGGGTAGTCAAATAAAGCATTGAAAACTATTGGATGGACTAGAGTATGTTGCAATGTACAACTTCGTATTTTTGAACTTAAAGTTTGCCTACCTTTAGAAACAAGCATGTTAATTTTTGCTTTTATATTATCATTATCATTAGTATTTCAAAAAAAAAAAATGTAAATTCCATCTTGCCAATTAATAAAATAGTGATCACTATAATGGACCTCACATGCTTGACTTGAGTGGGAGTAGGTTTATAAAATAATACCCTTATGAAATGCTTGTACAAGGTGTCTCTCATACACCGGATTGGTCTCACTTGATAGTGACCTCTAAATCACCTTTACTTTTTGTTTTTATTTAAATAATGAAGATTTATAATTGACTTGGATATTTTAATAATGATTCATCTTATGAATTTAGCATCTATTTGTGTATTATTTTGAGGTTATATTTTATTGAAATTAATATGTATAAGGAAATAAATTTTGTTTAAATATTATAATTTTTTTTACATCATATATTCTTTAAGTGGTCTATATTGTTTACAATCATTTCATCCAAAATTTTGTCTCTTTATTATTTTTTTGGTTCATAAATACTTTTGACTGGAGCTATGAACTAGTGAGGTCACAAATAGGGACCTCATTCCGTCATGGATGCACAACAACCACCACTCCCGCAACTAGAGCTATGAACCAATGAGGCCACAAATGGGGACCTCATCTTGGCATGGATGCACAACAACCACCACTCTCGCGAGCACAATAGCCCAACAGGGGCACAAAGCTCGCAAGCACACCAACCCAGTGAAGGAGTGGGCCCCATACACTAGTGTCTGGTACAAGGAAAACATCCCACACACTAGTTGCCAATGGTAACAACACTGCTACAAGTCAAGTTTGGAGACTTGAACCCTGGTGGCCACAACACTAATGCCACCACTCATCCAATGCACCACAAACTCTTGCCCTTTATGTCTCTCTATTATTAATATTGCATATGGTTATATTTTATTCCACAACATCATTAGTCAAACAAAACATCAATTTTGAACATATGTGTGATTGCATTAGCATTTTAATTTGCATCTTTTAATTTGACACAAAATAAAATAGATGATATATAGTGAAATAGCTCCCTATCAACTAAAACTAATCTAATCTAAACAATATGTACATATTATTTATAAATTGTACAATATTTTGTAGGCTAGTTCATGCTCATGCTAAACAAAACTAAAAGTGTGTCTTTCTAGTTTTATCTAGGATAAAGCACACACTTCAACTTAAGGAAAAATATTTTTATAAATTTTTGGTTAAAAATAAATCTTATAATGAAATTCTTTTTTTTTAGTAAAAGTAATGTCTAAACATTATGAGTACACATAAAGATTGGATACAATGAAACATTAGTATACAAATGTCTTAGTAGATTGAATTAAAAAATCATATATAAAAACACACTCACCAAATTCAAGTGAACTTGCAATACAAAACTTACAAATTAATTAAAAACAAGTTAAAAAACTTCAACATATATACAAAAGACATTATATGCTAAACACAATAATTGTTTTTAAAGTTACAATCATTATCTTAATGACTACTATATAATAAAGATTTTATTAATTGTTAAGCAATACTTAACTCATAAAATACAAACGTACAAGACATCTCAATAACAATTTAGAAACATGATAAATATTGCTAAAATAAAATAATTGAATGATGGATCTTCAACTAAGCACTAAATGCACATACATTATTGTAAACATTTACCATGCAGAAACAATCTTGACAAATAGTTCTAGGCGATGATTTTGATGAATCCTTTTTGTTCAAGTCTATGAAAAATATCTCAATGAAATAGTAAAAATTTGACACTTTGAATTTGAAAACCCTTACTTGTGTAGATCCTTATAGTAAACACTAATCATTGAGCATAAAATTATAGAAATTGAATTGGAAGATTGCAAATATTTGATAATCTTGTTATGATTAAAATTATTTAAAAATATAATGTTGTTATGATTAAAATGATTGATGTAAGAATAAATTTGTTGTTAATAGAATCCAGTTATATATGATAGAATTATATATGGTGAAGTCTTATATAACTATTGGTAATGAAGGTTACTTGAATGATTAACAATAACATTCTATTGAAACATGATGTAGATTATTTTTTGTTTGTTTTTGATATCTATTAATTAAAAATAATCATTTTTGTATTGATTTACATAATAATAACAACATTTATGTTTTAAAGGTTTGAACTTCTCATATGAAGACCACATTCATCTAAAAACATATAAATAATTTTTGAAACTCCCTTGACTACTTGATTGACCTTGGTAATATTAGTGTACTTAATATAAATATTTTTCTTTGATTTCCAAAATTTCATTTGTCTATAATAGGTGCACACCTCAAGGGTGTGCCTGATAATGGTGATGATTAACTTGTTTAAGAACCTCATCCTACCTACTGTTGGGCCTGCCTTATAATGTAATCTAAACTAATTTATTATTCAATGTAAGTTTTCATTCATAGGTGTACATCAACAATTTCCATTGCAATGTTGAATTCAAATGCATACTAGTAATTTTTTACTTCAAATCTTTATTCTTCCAACTTCCAAACACACTCCTATATATGTAGTGAGTGTGAGTAGCTCTTGAGAGATACTTTCTCTCCTTGATTTGTGGCATGCACTACTTAATAGTTCCACCACTTTTGACTTGAAACAAAGTGATATTTTGATGGAGAATGCTACACCCTTAATATTGGTGTACATTGGGTTATGAATAGTCGGCTTGTGTCTCAACTCTTAATTAAGTCATATTATCATTATTATATTGTTATTTAGTTATTTAGGTCGACCTTAGGCTTATATGGGGCTATCTAAGTTGTCATAGGTGATATCCTAGGCATAAATAGGTATATATAGGAGGTAGTGAGTGCTATTTCATCATCATATTCTGAATTATGTCCTCATTGGAGATATTTGGAGGTTTTTCCCCTCAAAGTGGCTTATTATTCTTAGTTATTACTTAGTATTTGCAGCATATTTTCCATAATATTCTTCTATTGTGCAAGTTATTTCATTACAAGAGGTATCAGAGCATGATCTTGGCATCGTAGAGGCAAGGCTTCTTCTCAATATTGGAGGCGATTTTGGGGAGAGCATATCTTTCAGATTTTGGTGATTTTTTCCTAATTTTTCAAGGGTTTTTGAAAACCATATTAAAGAAGCTACAATCAATATTTTAGAGCAATTGGAGCAAATTTGAGTGAATTATTGCAGAATTAGGGTTTCTACACAATTTATTTGGAAGCTACATATCTCTCACATCCTACTGAATTGGAGCCTTATTTTTATTAAGTTTTTGAAGACATAAAAGAGGAACCTATAGGCCAAATTTTGGAGAAATTGAACCATAAATAGGCGAGTTTATTGCAAAATTATGGTTTCCAACAAATTCCCTCTCAAGACAACAAATCTGCTAATTTCTTGGAGTTTTATCTTGGTAAGTGGTATCTTGGCCCTAGTAAGTTACAGTAAAACTTTCAAAGAATTTATGTTTCATTTATGTGATTTATTTCAAAATTAGTGCTTTCCATCATGATGGGGCCTGCAACAAGGGGAAAAATTAGGGTTTCTACACAATTTATTTGGAAGCTACATATCTCTCACATCCTACTGAATTGGAGCCTTATTTTTATAAGTTTTTTGAAGACATAAAAGAGGAGCCTATAGGCCAAAATTTGGAGAAATCGAATCATAAATAAGTGAGTTATTGCAAAATTATGGTTTCCAACAAATTCGCTCTCAAGACAATAAATTTGCTAATTTCTTGGATTTTTCTCTTGGTAAGTGGTATCTTGGCCCTAGTAAGTTGCAGTAAAACTTTCAAAGAATTTAAGTTTCATTTTTGTGATTTATTTCAAAATTAGTGCTTTCCATCATGACGGGGCCTGCAACAAGGGGCAAAAAGAATGTTGTCACACTGGGGAAAACCCTTAATAAGGATGAGGTAACAATAGAGGATATTAATCCAAATGAGGAAATTAGTAAGGTCAAGGAAGACATTTCCTCAATGAAGATGGATATGTGTGACCTAAGAGGAGATATATCGAACATACGAAGCATGTTAAGTGCCTATATGAATGAACCAAGAAAGAAGTTCGATGGGAAGGATCCTTTAACATGGATAAACCAAATGGAGAATTTTTTGAAGTACATCAAGTCCCAAATGGACAAAAGGTCACGATGGCTTCCCTATATCTAGAACCAAATCGATTCATTTGGTATCATTGGATTTGTACTCATCGAAGGAAAAAGGGTCTCACTGTCTCATGGTCAATTTTTACAAAGGAAATCCAAGCACAATATAGCAATAGTGTGACAAAAAAATTTTTTACCTAGCTTGCTAAAATTCAACAAACAAGATTGGTTAAGGATTATATTCAGCAATTCCAAAATCTATCCTTAAGAGTGGATACAATTACAAAGGAGAACTTGAATGATTTATTCTTGGGTGGTATTAAGGATCACATTCAATATAAGGTATGGATGTTTAGTCCTAGCTCTATAAATGAGTCTTTTATCTTAGCACACAGGGTAGAGGAGAAGTATTTGATTCATAAGAATCTAAGGGCTAATGTGACAAGAGAGAAAGGATATTCAATACCTTATCTTCCTCAACCTACTAGGTTGACTCCACAAAAAATTAAGGAGAAAAGTGCAAAAGGGTTGTGTTTCAATTGTGATAGAATATACTATTGAGGACATAAATGTAGTGAAAATAAATTGTTCTATATTGAAGGTCCAAGTGAGGAAGAAGAGGAGGAACCCATATTAGAGGATGAAAGGGAGTCAAATGAGGAATCACATGATTCTCAATCAATTATTTCTTGTCATGCACTCTCAGGTTTCAGTGCTCCACAAACTCTCAAGGTAGTGGGTTTCTTAAAGAAGCAAAAAGTAACAGTGTTGATCGACCCATGTAGTATTCATAATTTCATCAACAAAAAGTTGGATACTCATCTAAATTGTTTTATATATCTAGCTCCGGAGTTTCAAGTTTTGATTGTAGATGGTGGTACAGTTAGTTGTTCTAGGAAGTGCCATATCATTAAATTATCCATGGGAGATTATCACCTTGATAGCCTAATTTATGCAATATCCATGGGGGTAGTAGATATTGTTTTGGGAGTACAATGGCTTACTACTTTGGGAACAATTGAGATGAACCTCCAAGAACTATTCATGAGGTTTCAATCAGAAGGAAAGATAGTAGAGCTAAGAGGATTGAAGACAAGGTCTCCAAAGATGGTAAGCTCTCATCAAATGCAAAAGTTTCTTAAGAAAGGAGTTGATGGATTTGTGGCCCAATTATGTTCATTAGAAGTCTCTCAATCTAAGGCTCCCACCCATCCAAATTTACAAACAATAATTGATCATCACTCAGTGGTTTTTGAAGATATTCCTAAAGGAATTCCTCCTAAGAGGGATCATGATCATGCCATACAACTAGTTCCAGGGAGCCAACCACCCAAAATCAGTCCTTATAGGTATCCACATATACAAAAAAGTGAGAAAAAATTGTTGATAAGATGCTAGAGGTAGGAATTATCAGGCATAGCCAAAGTGTTTACTCCTCGCTTATGGTGATGGTACATAAAAAGGATGAAACTTGGCGCATGTTTTGAACTATAGAGTGGTCAACATGTACACCATTAAAGATAAGTTTCCTATTCCAAGCATTGATGATTTTCTAGATGAATTGAATGGAGCTATGTATTTTACCAAGTTAGGTCTTAGATCTGGTTGTCACCAAATTTGTATTAAGGAAGAAGATATTTGCAAGACAACATTTCAGACTCATGAGGGTCATTATAAATTTTTGGTGATGCCATTTGGTGTGACCAATGCACCATCTACATTTCAAAGTTTGATGAATTCCATTTTTAAGAAATTCTCGAGGAAGTTTGTATTAGTGTTCTTTGATGATATATTGATTTATAGCAAGACATGGGAAGAACACTTGCAACATGTAGATCAAGCATTAAAAATACTTGAAGATAATCAACTCTATGCTAAGCCATCCAAGTGTGCTTTTGGTCTTAATGAGGTGGAGTATTTGGGACATATAGTTTCACATGGAGTAAAGGTGGACCCTAACAAAATTAAGGCTATAATGGAATGGCCTATTCCAAAAACCATTAAGAAATTAAGGGGTTTTTTGGGATTGATGGGATACTATAGAAGATTTGTGAGGAATTATGGCTGTATAGCAGCTCCTCTCACAACTTTATTGAAGAATGATTCTTTTCATTGGAATGAGTTCGCTATTGCAACATTTGAGAGATTAAAGGAGGCTATGTGTGCAACTCCAGTGCTTTCCACTCCATACTTCACCAAGGACTTTATTGTGGAATGTGACGCTTCAAGAAATGCTATAGGAGCAATACTCATGCAGGAGGGTTGATCAATTGCTTTTGAGAGTCATCAATTAAAGGGGAAGAATCAACTTAAACCTATTTATGAGAAGGAAATGCTAGCGATTCTTCATGCAATTAAACAATGAAGGCCTTATCTAATGGGTAGACACTTCAAGGTTAAGACAAATCATTATATCCTAAAATATGTTTTGGAACAAAGATTATCTTCTGAAGAGCAACAAAAATGGGTCACTAAGATGTTGGGATATGACTTTGAGATTGTATATAAGAAAGGGAAGGCAAATATTGTGGAAGATGCACTTTCTAGGAAGGATGAGAAAGATGAATCCTTATTGTGTTCCCTTTCAATATTACAAGAAAATTGGGTGGAAGAGGCAAGCCAAGTGGAAAAATGATGTTGCGATAAGTAATCTCATCCAACAATTAAGGAGTGATCCTAGTAGTTCAGATAAGTTTTGTTGGAAGGGAGATACTCTTTGGTATAAAGAGTATTTGTATCTCTGTTAGAATTCCACTCTTAAACACAAGATTCTCAGAGAACTACATGAGTCTCTAGTTGGTGGTCATTCAAGATTTTTGAAGACAATCATCGGGTCAAGCAAGACTTTTTTTGGGAAGGGATAAAAGGTGATGTTCAAAAATTTGTGGTTGAATGTTTGGTTTGTCAAAGGAATAAAGGGGAGACAATTAAGACACCAGGTCTCTTGCATCCCTTATCTATTCCTAGCAAATGTTAGGAAGAGGTATCCATGGAATTCATCACAGGGCTTCCCAAATCTAAAGGTCATAATGTCATCATGGCAGTAGTTGATTGCCTTACTAAATATGCACATTTCATTGCATTATCACATCCTTTTATGACAAGTGCAATGGAAAAATATTTTTTGGAGAATATACAAAAGATACATGGTACACCTAGGTTTATTATCAGTGACCGTGATCCCATCTTCAATAGTCACTTTTGGAAAGATTTGTTCTCATGTTTGGGTACTCAATTGGCTCATAGCTCTTCATACCACCCTCAATTAGATGGACAAAATGAGGTTGTTAATAAGTGTTTGGAAGGATATCTACGTTGTTTTACTTCAAAGAAACAATCTCAATGGGTAGATTAGCTACCACTAGCAGAATGGTGGTATAACACTTCTCTTCACAACTCATCAAAAATGTCTCCATTTTTGGAACTCTAAGGATATCACCCTCCTTCCATCACATCATTATTGAAGGTGTCACCAAGATTTCAAGCAAAAGAGGACCACTTGCTTCATCAACATGTACTTTAAGGACTCAAGAAGAATTTAGCCATGACACAAAATCAAATGAAGCAACAGGTGGACCAACATCATAGCGAAAGAAGTTTTGAAGTTGGGGATTGTGTCTTCTTGAAATTGCAACCTTATAAACAAATCTCATTGAAGCAACAAAAAAAGAATAAGTTGTCTCCAAGGTATTATGGCCCATACCAAATCATGCAAAATATTGGTAGCGTTGCCTACAAGCTAGAGTTGCCACCAACAACAAAGATACATCTAGTTTTTCATGTTGCTTGTTTGAAGAAGGTAATTGGGCATACTATTCCAACTCAAACAATACTACTAGAGCTTGATGAAGAAGGAAGAATCATTTTGGAACCAAAGTGCATTCATCAAACATGCACGAAGAAGTTGAGGAATAGAAATCTCATTGAGTATCTCAACCAATGGAAGAATTTACCGATTGAAGATGCCACATGGTAGGATGAGGAGTTCATTCAGAAGAATCCAAACTTGATTAGCATTGAGGATAATGCTTATTTGAAGAGGGGGGCATGCTATGCCCTTAATATTGGTGTACATTGGGTTATGAATAGTTGGCTTGTCGCTATATTAACTCTTAATTAAGTCATATTATCATTATTATATTGTTATTTAGTTATTTAGGTTGGCCTTAGGCTTATATAGGGCTATCTAAGTCATCCTGGGTGATATCCTAGGCATAAATAGGTATATATAAGAGGTAGTGAGTCTTATTTCATCATCATATTGTGAATTGTGTTCTCATTGGAGATATTTGGAGGTTTTCCCCTTCAAAGTGGCTTGTTATTCTCAGTTATTACTCAATATTTGCAACATATTTTCCATCATATCCTTCTATTGTGCAAGTTATTCATTACAGAGAAACTTACAATATGTCTCTTTTAATCAATTTCTTATAACTAAATATTTATATAGGAGTGATGAAACAAGGAGAAATTGAAAGCTCATAGGTTGATCCTATAAAAAATATGAATAGAAGGTGATTAAAATAACACAAATGATCATGATCAATGTTTTGTATCATGAATTGTAATTAGAAAATGAACATGAGTTTGGCTTTAAATTGGATAGATTATATTTTTTTTGTATGAGCACAAATATTGGTTTTGTTTAGGGATCATGAATTATACTTGTGATAAAGGAAAACATTAGAGTCTTTGGTTTTATAGTAGACCGGTGCTTTATTAGTTGGCTTATAGAATCAAAATATTCCTAAACCATAAAAAAAAGATCATCCTAAAACACGTAAATGACACATCACATCATGAGAGGGGGAATATCATATCAAAACACATCATGGATTAGAAAACACAATACAACATAACACGAAAAATAAGAGTGCTCTTTTATGAGTATGAACAATGAGGAAAATTTGACTAAACAAGGCCATCTAAATGTTGTGAAAAGTAAGAAACTTATAAGAATACAATTTTGATAGCATGTATCCTTGAAAATGATGTAAAATAGTTATTGCAATAAAATATCCAACACAAATTCGAGTTCCATGAAAATAAAAACATGATGAGAATTCATCAATGTCTTGTGGTTGAGGATAGTCCTCCATCTCATTAAAATTCACCCATATTTATTGGAGATATCTTTTCTTTTAAATTTATCTTGCAAAATAATTTTGTAGAAGAAAATATTCAAGAATGATGACACCACCATGTTCTACATCCTTATCATATTCCTAAGGTTATTCATCCTCTATAGTAACCCTTTTTGGCATAGGTTTATTGATAACGATTAAATGTTCAACATTAATTTCTTCACTAATACACATGGTATTTATTAAAGATGAGGATGGGCCAAACCTTGAGAAGAAATTCATTGTGCCATCCATCAAGGACCACTATCAAGGTACTACATAAAACTATTAAAGTTTGGTAAATAATCCTCCATATAGATTTCCAGTTTGATCAATCCCTCTAGAGGTGAATTATCTTCAAGAACAAGAAAATGTTCTTCATGTAACTCAAATCTTCATTGACATCACCAACCTCAAGTAGATTTTTTTATCTTCTTAACAAATATCAACAAATATTTTTCATTTTTAGTGTTTATAAAAATTGTTGATGTTGAATCTAAAAACTCCCAAGAAAAGATATCTTGGTCTTCTAGGCAATGAGGTTATATGTTGAACAAAATTATCAACTTCTTTTGTCATCAAATTTTCTATTTTCAATTATTCAATAAATACTGCTTAAAAAAATTTAGTGATTTGAACTTCCTCAGTTTGATTTTGTACATCTTTCTTAATAACCTTTCTAATGAAGAAAATAAACAATTTGATTCATCTTTTTTAGTGAAATTGATTTCATCTTACTCACTAATAAGAATTGAAATATGGGTTTGGTCTTTAGATGTTGAATTCGCCTCATTTTCTAAGAGAATATATGGAATACTTGAGTAATAGTAGACTTTTCTTTGATACCAAGAACCCCTCTTTAACCTTAAAGAACATGAAATATATTGTTGTTCTAGTGATAGTTCTTGATTATATGAATACATTGTAGAAAATAATCGTAACTTGATTGCCTTTTAACTATAGATTATGTGATTAAATTAGTTTTATTTTGTTGTTACGATATAATTTAATAAAAATAACATGGAAGAAGAAAAGATTCAAAATAATATCTATAGCATATTTAAGAAAAGTACCAACAATAAAAGTGTTGGAAGAATGTCATTGATGTTGTTGTTGGAAACATGAGCATGAGAAATAAGCACAAAGGTATATAACGATGTGTTGTAGTGTTGTCATTGATGTCAACATTATATCTTGATATGGGGATCATGGTGCATATCATTGCAGATCATTTTGGTTGGTTCTAATAGGTTTTGGAGTGTTTGTGGAAGACATTTTTGCAAGATGGTTTGATCCAGTAAAGTTGGTTGTGATGGAAAATTACTAAGTGTCAACTCTGTTAAATCTGTGTAACAAAGCATCTAGTTTTTGGGTTCGCACCGGTCCACAAATGAAGATTTCACTCTGCGCTTCTAACATATTTTGTTGGTTGTTAGAAGTATCTAATTCCAAAATTTCATCATGTTTTGGCTTTTGGTTTGAGAGATATAAGTAACAAAAGTTCGGTTTGGTAGATTACAACTATTCCCTATACAATGCATTTTGAGTGGGAGAGTTTGCACTTCTTTGTGAATAAGTTTTTGGATTTGCACTTTTAAGGATATGTTGACATATGGCATTAGTGTGTGAATTCTACTTGGCATTGAATTTTGAGGTCCATGTGTCTGAATGTGGATATACAGTTTCAAAGAATTTGGTATTAGGTCTTCTAGGGTGCTAACCTAATAAGTTTAAAGGTATGTGAAGGTTAAATAAGTGTTGCAATCTTATGTGGGATCTTTGATAGGTCCATTCCAATCTATTTCAAGTTATTTTGAGATTTAAATTTTTGCATGAAGCGTGTATAGAAAGAGTTGAAGATGACAAGTTATATTTTGAATGTTACATCTAATTAGGCCGACCTAATTAATGTTATGCTTGAAGCAAATATATAAGTTAGATCTTTTTTGGAGTTTTGAAGATAGTGATGAATGTTGAAAATGATCTACATGTATGTGATGTGAATATTATTAGAGTAGTGTGAATTTAAGTTGTGAATGTTGAGTAGAAGATTAGAGTGATGCAAATGTGGAGGAAAATAGAGTGTTAGATCTGAATCAAATGAAGTGTGTAAATCCAATTTATTGAGCTTCAATGGAACTATATTTCATGCATATGAAAGATGCAATTGTAACAGTTTAAATTAGACTATGAGCCACAATCTCTCTTCTATCTTTTACTCTATGGGTAGTGAGTCCACTTGGATAGTGAGTCCACCTACAATGAGCATTTCTGTAAATATACTACAACCGGTTATAATATATTGTGAGCTAATCCTCACTGTGGTTTTTCCCATTTTGGGTTTTTCATGTAAAAATCCTAGTGTTCATGTGTTATGAGTTGTTGAATGTTTCATGCTTTCTTTCATTACTGCAGTTGAATGTGTTATGTGGTTTGGATGTTTAAATGTTTGAATGGTTTAAAAGAATATTGATTCACCCCCCTCTCAATATTTTAGGTGTTCAACAATTGGTATCAGAGTTTGGTTCCTTGGAAGGAGCTTAATCGCTTGAGGATGATCTTGGAGGTCGAACACATGGCTGTTAGAAGACTAGCCACTCCTCCAAAAGAGATTCCTATTGCTAGATCCATAGAAGAAGATTGCATGCTTGAAAAAGATCGAGAAATCAAAGTTTCCCTTGAAGATCTTGAAAAGATTAAAGATGAAAATAGAGATCTGAAAGAAAATGTCAAAGAAGAAAATGAATGCATCTAAAAAATGATAGAAAAAATCAAGAAGTTCAGAGAAAGGCATAAGGAAGTCAGTGAACAATTAAAACAGGAAAACCAAACTATCACTAATTTGAGGGTGCAAGTTGAAGAAAAAAAAAGAATTGAGGAATGTTTGAATGCAATGGTGAAAAGCAAATTTGAGGAATGTACAAGGATGAAAAAGAAGTTGTGAATATGAGATCAGACCCAGAGAAAGCAAGGAGTCATGAAGACAAATTCAAGATGAGTTCTACAAAGGTTCATGAGATGATTGCAAATCATAAAGGCTCTAAAGATAAAGAAGGTTTAGGATTTGAAAAGGGTGAAAGTTCAAAAGAAAATCAAACTACAAATCATCCTGAAAAGAAAAAGAACAATGGGAAGCAGATCCAGAATCAAAGAAGACCATTGGTCAAACAACCAAATGCACAAAGGTGCCCATCTTTTAATAGTTTTTGTTATTCTTGCAATAAATTTGGAAATAATTCAATGGAATGTAGAAGCAAAATGAATTAGAATGTTTGATCCTTTGCTAGTCAATGTTCTAAATGCAAGAAATTTGGTCATAGAGCTAGTGAGTGCAAAAGTCAAATGATGAATGGTTATAACAATGGTAGAATGACTAATATTTTAATGGCTACTATAATACATGCTATGGATTTGGGAATAAAGTTAATCAATGAAAATCCATAATGAATGGAAGGAATACTAGCCGGAAGAATATCACTTGTTACAATTGCAATAAACCTAGACACATTGCTAAGTTTTGCAAAAGTAGAAATGTGAGGAAGGATAATCTAGTAAAGAGAAATGAACCAGTAAAAAAAGTTGATCTAGTAGAAACAAATAAGGAGATGGAGAAGATTTGAAGAAAGAAGAGACAGAGGTTAAGGATGAATCTGTACCATCCTCTGATGCAGATGTTTCCTCTGGAAACTAAGTTGAGAGCTTTGGCTCAAGAGGAGCTTTAATGAACATCTTACATCCTTCGCCAAAAAAGAGGTGTTGATGCCTCAACACGAAGATATGTGATGTAGATAGAGATGCTTTATTTGTTGGTGAAGATTGCAAAAGAAAATATGATAATGCGAAAGTTTGCGGAGCATTAGAAGTTAACTATACATACAATTAAAGGTTTACCAACTTTATTGTTTGAAGCATTAACTACAAAATTAGGTCAAATTCTAAGGGTTACAAAGTGATTTTACTTATCCAATTTCATTCATAATGAGCATTGAGAAGAAGCAAAGCAGTGAGGAAGTGATTGGGAGTGATCGGAGCTATTTGTGACTTGTTGTGTTGAAACCCTAGTTCAACAAATGGAAGAAAAGGTATTTACAATCTTAGCTTTTCCTGAGTTTTCAAAAGAAATTTGTTTGAAAGCAATTTGAACTCTTTGCAATGGCTACATCGGGGGTTATAGAGGTAGCTGAGAAACCACAACCCAAATTCAAGAAATACCCTGCAAAATCTATAGAAGATAACTTGCTAGGAGTGTTTTCACATGTTCCATATAGGGTTTTTCCAATCGAGGATATAAGGATTTAAATTCATGGCAAGATGGAAGAATTTGATCACACTAAGCTAGGAGATTTATGGGCTAAAGAATTGACTAGAGACAATTTTTCCCTAATACCAAAGTATCAAAACCTAGTTGTGAAGAAATTGGATGTATGGCAATGGTTTCCAAATATTTGTTTTGATGGAAAGTGGGTTAAAATGGAATTAAGTAGAATCCATGATACATTTGTTTGGACTGACATGCATAACATGATAAAAAAAGAGGTAATTAGAGAGGTTACAAGTTTATACTCCACCGAACTTGTTCTTGTATTGAAATCGGTTAAGAATGAAATGGTAATGGAAATCACATGTGCAACATATGATAAGAGGGATTTAGTAATAAATCCCATTAGAAATCCAGTGTGAGGTATGCAACAATGTTAATTGGTTACAAAATCTATTTCATAAACAAAGATAATTATGTATCTGCCACTGCAATCAATGTGGCATATGAGATGGTGGAAAAGGGCATTGACTATGATCTTTGTGAGTTGTTAAGGAAACAATTGATGGAGAATTTGAAACAAACCAAAGAGAAGAAGTATGCATTTAAGTATGGTACTTTGGTTATGTGTTTAATTTTCTATTTTCTAAGGGAACTCCCTAGAACCAAAGAAGTGAAATGGTTGCAAGGAAGACCAGTTGCTCATCAGATTAGAGATTTTATGAGTAGTCTTGGTGATGGGAATGCACAAGATGAGGCACTTGCTGCCTTCTTTACATTTTTTAAGAAGAGAATGCATGATAGAGACAAAATCCCAAGTAAAATGGTAGAGAAATATAAAAATGATATCACATTTTTGGTAAGCATTGATGAATGCATCATGGAGGCAATTGAACCAAGGACCGCGTGGATCCCTGCATTGGGATATGAGTTCACTAAACAAGAGATTATTGGTTTAGCTGACATTTTGTTGAAAATTTCAATGGATACAACTAAAGAAAGATATGGCACTTATGAAGAGAAGTCCATGGAGGTGCATATGGAGCAAAAGAAACCAATAATACATAAGAAGGTTAGCAATATGGTTGATCATGCCCCTTAGAACTTGCTTATCATATTAAATGACTTTGTTATCCTTGGCATGTCCCTTACAACTTGCTTATGGATAATCATCACAATGTTATAAAAGTTTAAATGTCACATCCTTTTGTGCCATAATCAGCTCTCATCTTCTTGTGCCATGCAACACTTTTCTCCTTTGACTTCTATAAGACTGTAGAGATTGTTTGGAGTTCCATTAGCATTTGCAACAAGTTTACATGTTCTTTTTTTCTGGTTTCACAACCACTTGGATGAAATGTGAGGGTGTGCCCTTTATCGCACAATTGACCCACACTTAGACTATTATGTTTCAATTCTTCAACATATAATATAGTTTTGGTTTGTCTTCCCATTGTTGAAACTAAGAGTACCTTTTCCTATGATCCTTGTTGTAGAATTGTCTCCAAAATTTACAATGCTCCCATTTATTTCCTTCAGAGTGAGGAACTTACTTTTATCCCATGTCATGTGTCTTGAGCAACCACTATCAATGTACCATTGATTTTCTTCATTTTGCACATGGAGGGATGCTTGCACTAGCATGGATTTTTCTTTCGTTTCTAGCTCCTTCCAAATTTTTGTAGATTCCTCTTTTGATTTGTCAAGAACATCCTCATTTTATTTTGGAGGTTCAACAAATCACTTCTAGAAGAACACATTGTATGACCAAAATTGTTGCATTTGTAGTACATGATGTTATAGTCCATCAGAGGAGCAAAAGGATTATAGTTTCTCTTTAGGAATTCCAAATTCCTCTTTGCACGATCTCTACAATCTATTTTCTTATGACCAAACTTACTGCAAAAAGACAATAACCATAAAAAGAACGTTGGAACAATGTTCATTTGTGCTTGCCTTTGATGAAATGGTCTCTTGAAACCTTCATTGTTGCCTTTGTGAGGAATGTTACTCTCTCTTTTATTTGAACTATCACCATTGATGGAGCCTTTGAGCACATTTTTGTAGCTTTTGGATTTTTCCTCATTTTTCTTCTTTGGTAACTTTGTAGCCTTAGAACTTGACTCTTCCTTAGTGGTTTTTTTATTTTCCTCAAAGCCAAGACCTGACTCGATAAAAGGCAATCTTTTAGAGTTTTTAATATCCTCCAAAATTTAGGATCTCTTTTCGAACTTCATTCTTCAATTCAAATTTTCCAACTCCTTCCTTAGTGAAACAACTTCAAGCTCCAACTTCTCACACTCCGATTCCTTTGGCTTCAGTTGATCTCTTACCACTTCTTCAATTTGTTTTGCTTCTTCAATTTGAACCTTCAAATCTATGATCATCTTTTATGATGCTTCAAAATGTTGGGATGATTTCACTTTAGTGTCTCTATCTTCTTGGAGTCATGACCTTAGTGTCAAATTCTTTTTCTTGAGCATCTCAATCTAATTCTAGGAAAATTCAAGTTCCTTCTCAAGATCATCTTCTTCATTATTTTCAGAATATTCTTGTTTTGAATCTCTTTCTTCTTTTTTGTTATCTTCATCCTCCTTTACCTCCATTTCCATAAATATTATATGCTCTTGATCACTATCAGAGAAGCTTCCACACAAAATTCTTTCTTCATATGAGCTACTTATTTCTTGAATGTAGAGACTTTTTTATGCCTTCAGAAGTTCTTCCTTTCTTGCTTCCCTCATGCATTGTTTTTCTTGTTATGATGATATTTCCTTCCTTTCCTTTTGTATTATTGTTCTTCCTCTTCACTACTTTCACTTTCAACTTGTGCACATTTAGAAGCAAAATGACCTATTCTACCATAATTGGAACCTTTAAGAGTAGACTTACCTTTATGTTTTTAGTATCTTTTCTTGTGCTTTGTTACAAAGTGTACTTCTTCATCACTTGAACTTTCACTTGATATATGTCCTTTATTCTTCATCTTCTTGGATTCTTTGAAGGTGGCCTCTTGTTTTGATGGCTTCTTCTTCTCTATTCTCATTTCATACACCATGAAGATCACATGCAACTTGTCCATTCTCAAAGTTTCTAGACCCTTCATTCCCTCAATAGTAGAAAATTTCACATCAAATCTCATGGGGAGAAATATTAAAAAAAAATTCGCGATGGTTGCATCCTCGATATTGTTTCCAAGACCATGGATAGTGTTGACGGTTTCATCCACACAAAGAAGATAGGCAGTGATATCTTCTTTGTCCTTCATTTTCAAACTCTCAAATTGTCTCCAATGGGTTTGACTCTTGGCCTTCTTCACCTTGTCATCTCCTTCATATGTATTATTCAACTTGTCCCACACATCCTTAGTCGATTTGTAGTGTCTAACATTCAAAAACTCCATTTTGGATAATCCACAAGATTGCATTTTTTTCTCTGCCATTCTTCTTGCTTGCTTTCTTTTTAGTTTGATCAGTTAATGGGGTTGTAGGAGGTGTATAACCAACTTCAATAGATCTCCAAATATCATACCCAAGCACAATCGAGTAAGTCTCCATCCTTATGCTCCAAAAGGCATAATTTGATCCATCAAATAGTGGTGCCCTGTTGAATCCATATCCTTCAAACATGTGTGCTACCAAGATCTACCTTCAAGTGGTTAAGCTAACTCTGAAGGAACTCACTCTAATACCAATTGAAGAAACACACACTTATATTGAGACGGGGTGTGAATCAATATAGATCAAATCTTTAATTCTCAACTTAATCAAACATTGCTATATTACTTCAAGCCCTAATTATTCATAACAATATATTCATGCACAAGACACAATTTTACGTGGAAACCCTTACTAGAAAAACCATGATAAAATATTGCTTGTATAAATCTTCTTATAACATTCGTAGGCACTAACCCACTGGAGACTCCAATCCCCACCACTGAACACCAATTCAACAAGAGACTCTAATCTCTTCAATAAGAGGCTCCAACCTCATGATCTTCTCAAGTAGGAGGTTCCAACCTCCACAAGAACAATATGATAATTTAACTTGCAACTGCCCTAACACCTTCTCACAAATTTGCCAAATTTCCTCTTATAAATTTGCAATATAGTCTTCACAAAATCTGCAATAATATCTTCACAAAATCTACAATAATGTCTTCACAAAAGTCTGCAATAATGTCTTCACAAATTTAAAATAGTGTCTTCACAAATCTGCCTCAACACTACTTCCAAATTTGTTGCTATATAGAAAGATATTTGTTAAAAGCTTGCCTTGAAAATCCTTTCACAATCCCTTGTTATATCCCTTCCAAGGAGGGTGACCACCTAGAAAAGACACACCTTTACCAAGAGAGGTAACCTCTTCATATAAGTCGGCTAGCACAAATAAAACAATTTATTTATTTTCTTTTTATTCACCAAGGTAGAGCACACCTCTCTACAGGGGTTGATGCTCTTTTCAAGTATAAAATTGACTTATTTTAAAATTTTAAACCCACTAAAAATGGGCGCCACACTTAGGGGAGTGTTGTGACCTTTTCACACACCCCATTTAAATGGGACCCCCTAATTTTTGCTCCATTCCTCATCTTTTGGTTGGTTTTCTTGTTGTCTCTCTTTGTTCTGTCTGCCTTTCCGAGGATGTGTCCGTCTGAATTGAAATTTTGGCTAAGTCTGAAGAAATTAGGGTTTGCTTTCTTCATGCCAAGTTGAGGTTGATTCAAGTAAGCAAATTGAAGTATGAGCTTGGCGCTGTGTCCAGAACACTTCAAGCAATATGCCCGCGAATTTTGAGTGGAATCTAACCACTTGCTATTTTTAGTAGTCCGGGCTTCGGAAGCTATTTTTTAGGTTTTGCATGTGAAGTTTCAAATGCATGTCTAGATTCTTTGTGGGTTTTTCGAGACCTTCGCAGTGATGTAACATGCAAACCAAGATCAAGACCTTTTTCAAGAGCTATCTTTAGAGGCTATTTTTAGGGTTTGCATGCAGGACTTTTCAGTGCATGTCAGGTTATTCTTTATGGGTTTTTCAAGAGCTATGCAGTGATATGACATGCAAACAGAGTTGGTCACTTTTTCGGGACTTACTATTTTTAGCAAATTCACTCGTAGCCTCCCCCAACACTTCAAGATCACAAACATACCGACATGCAACATAAATAGGGTCAAATAGAGATTTTTGATCGACATGCAGTCAGATTAGGATTTCCAGCTTTGGGACCCAAAATGGGGATCAAACGCCAAAATCTCGATCTATCCCACTGTGATCAGTATCTTTCAAGGTTTCCATTGGCGAAATTTGAGGGCAATCTGAGCACTTACTATTTATAGTAAGGAACTCCAGAAACAGGCTATAAATAGCAAGTCGGCAACAAGCGCCAGTGTGAACAGGTCGGTCAACCCATGAGGATCACGTCAGTCAGATTTCAAATTAAATGGAGTTGCAGAAGTCCTAAAACCAAGCAGTTAGTATATCAACTCCAAAACAGGCTATAAATAGCAGGACGACACAAGATGGCAACGTGAATGAATCAATTAGGTCACGAGGATCCTGTGGTTAAAATTTCAAATCAATCCAAACTTCAGAAGAGTGAAAACCAGGGTACTTACTAAATATAGCAAACCAGGGCAAGCAGGCTAAAAAAATGTCTAAGTCTAAGATATTCCTGCTCACCCCCTGAAATGCGCCCTCAAGAGGATGAAGCTTGGAAAATTTTCAAGTCTGAGATATTCTTCCTTCACCCCATGCCAAATGCGCCCAAGATGAGACTGGCAGAAGCTATGAAAAATTGTCTAAGTCATGTTGAATTCCTGTAGGCCCCCTTAAATGCGCCCTAGCTCAGGAGGCATCAAGGAAAAGTTGTTAAGTATTAGAAACTTCCTGCAGGACCCCCCAAATGCGCCCTCATCAAGCCAAGGTGAAGAAAGTTTCTAAGTGTGGTTAAATTCCACCTCCACATGCCAAATGCGCCCAAGGAGAGAGGTAGTGATAAAAAGTTTCTAAGGCATTGCTAATTCCTACAGGGGGTCTCAAATGCACCCATATTCAAGATGACTCTAGGAAAAATTTCTAAGTCGTTGCTAAGTTCCTCTTCCACTAGTCAAATGCGCCCATTATGAGGCAAGGTGATGGCTTAAAAGGTTTCTAAGTAAAATTTTTCCTCCTCCACCCCTAATATGCGCCCAAGGTAGAGTTGGGTAAGTGGATGAGAAAATTTCTAAAGTGTTAAATTCTTGCTCTATACCCCAAATGCGCCCAAGTTGGAGGATGACTCTAGGAAATGTGTTAAGTGTTAAATTCCTCCTAGGCCACTCAAATGCGCCCAAACTTGTTGAAGGGGGTGGTTTTTTAAAGTTGCTAAGTATGTTGAATTCCTCCACCACTAGCTAAATGCCCCCATATTGAAGTTGGCCATAAAAAATGCTTGGCCATAAAAAATGCTAAGTGTTAATATTTCCTCCTCCCCAAGTAAAATACGCCCATGTTGGAAGTGATAGTGGAGAAGAAATATTCTGAGTGCTAAAAGTTCCTCTAGACCCCCCAAAATGCGCCTTAGGCATCATTATTTCTAAGGCAACAAACTGGCAGTAGCTACTCCCAAATGCGCCCAAGCTTGCTGAAGCTAGGAGAAAATTTCCTAAGGCAAGTGAAAAATGGAAGTACACCCTATCAAATGCGCCTAGCCCCAGCAAGGGATATGAAGTGGGAAAATATTTCTAAGTGTTGTGAAGATGAAGGCTAAAGGGATGAAATATGCCCAGACTTGAGAGGTGAATAAAATTTTGGTGAGAAATATTTTTCTAAGGTACAAAATTCAAAAATTAAATGTCCCCCTTTGCAATGATACACATGAATTTTGCATTTTCTAAGGGGAATTTTCTTCTGGGTACTGGATATCTTCGACAAGGAGATGATTTTGAAACTTTTCACACCTTGCCAAGGACTTTAAGATGGAAATTTCACTCGGGCGCCTGGTTGATGAATTTTCTAGAAGAAATAAATTATTTCTAAGGTAGATGGGTTGGAAATTTGGCTAAGGCAAAAAGGGGATATCATGTTGGTTGGAAAATCTTCTAGGGTAGAGAGAAATCAAAACACCCTCTAAATGCGCCTTCAGGACAGATGAAAATTCTAAGAAAGACTTGTCTGAGTTAAACGTGCCCATCATAGAGAAGGAAGTTGAAAATTGTCTAAGGCGAAGAAAATGAAATGACAAGGCTCCAAATGCGCCCTTGAAGAAAGTTGGCTAAAATGTCTAAGTCACAAGCATCAAGCTCTCAAATACACCCTCAAGGTTCTTGAGGAGAGTACATGAAAGATCTTCCCAAGGCATTGGTGGAGACACAAACATCAAAATGATATGCGCCCTAGCACATAGATGTTGAAAGTTATGAAGAAAGCGAAAGTAGGCTAGAGAAAAATGATGGACATTGGAGATCAAAACATGGATATCAGGTGAGTAAAATGGATTCATATTATAAAATGTTTTAATGCTCTTCCTTTGTTTGCAGGATGAACGTCGGAACCAGAGTGGGAGGAATTGAAGTGATGGAGCAAATACTCCAAGACTACATTTCAACCTCAAAAGAAGAAAAGTTGCATGTTGGAAGAAATGGCTAAGTGTTGGAATAACCTAATATGCACTCAATTCAGAGAGGTAGATGGCGAGGAAGAAATGCTCGAGTCCAAGATAAGAAAATCCTTCAGGATCAGGGGTGGAGAAATAATCATCCTCATGTAGTTTAGAGTTAGAGAATGTCAATTGAGAAGAAAATCATCATCGAAGCAGGAGAAAGAAGTTACCACTTTGAAGTCGATCGAGAACGCATTGCCATACCAGTCCAAGAAACGAAACCATGATGATCAAACTCATCCAATTTGCAGTAAAAAAAAGAACAAGAACAATGTGAATGCATCTATGGACAAGAATCTTCTAGAAGGATGGTGGACATTAATTTCATTTATTACCCCATTCTCTTAGTGGCGCTTTTAGGGTTAGGGTTTATGTGGCTTGATCTGAGCCCTTCATTGTAATTGAATTTGAGCCGTCCACTGGATTTGGCCAACTATAAAAGGGGCATCCCCCCTCATTTGTACCAGATTAGAATAGCAGAAAAGGAATAAAGAGAGATTGATAGAATAGAAGGTAGCATAGTTTGATAGTTTAGCTTAGATTGAAAAGGAGGAAAGTCTTCCATTTGAATGCTTTGTAAGAAGTTGTTGTGAACACTTTCATAATAAAAGAGTTTTCATTGATGGTGATCTCTTCTTTTTTTGCGAGTAGCTAGCGAGGCTTCTTTGTCCTTCCAATTCACTTAGAATCTTGAAGTAGCTTAAAGTAAAGTAGATTTCATTTCATGCAAGTAGTTAGTAATTGTGGAATGTGGTGCTTAATTTGAACAAAACTTCACTTATCCATACCACTAGCGGGCTCGCTGACGGTGGGTTCGCCTTGCGTGGTCAATTGGAACATTGTGAACTTAACTTCGATTATGGTTTATATGTTGGCATGGTCGTTGTGATGGTGTCTTCATGTTGAATCGTGATTTGAATACCTTTGATTACTCCTCTGAAGATTGCACCGGTTTTGTGGAAGTTGTCCGGTGAGGCAAGCAAAGTTCGGTTTGTCTGTGAGAATTGATCACCATGTCCCATGCCTTAAAGTAGAATTTTATCATCTTTATCCCCGAACTCATTTCAACTCGCATACTGGTTAGTATTAGGAAACTTTGCACTTACCCGCCAAATCATTCGAACCACGTGAAACCCTTTAATCTATGTCTGTTGTCCGCTGCTGAACAATTGCGTAAGTCCCCCTGAAATACCAGCAAATCACATCAAGCCAACTAAGACTATCCACCACCTAGAAGGAACCTTGAGCGGAATGCAATGCATCAGACTATTTTGTTTTGCCCATAAAAACACATCAACAAGGAGGTCAGCTCGCATAACATAATATTTAGTTTTAATTTTCTTTCATACGGTGGGTACTAAACATAGATCTATGGTTCAACCACCTTTGACATCAATGACAATAATAAGTTTTCCAACAAGACATTCAAGGATGAAGTATGGTTCAACCACCTTGCTCATTTGTTTCTACTACCCATGTGGTACAAAGACTACAAGCCATGTCTTCTGACTCTCACTTAGGTTAGGCAAGATGTGTCCTACATGCTTGTATCTAGCACCAATTGCTTTAGACATTTTTTATTTGATCTTGAAATTGATCCTCGGTGGTTTTCTTGGCCCATAATTTACTATAATTTTATTGAAATTGTAAAGTCAATCTTTGACTATATGTTCTACTCCTATTATGCGCTGATTTTGGCCTATCATTGATACGTTGATTTTTAATATGTGCTGAACTGGGGCAGCGAACTCCTCATAATGTGTCTCTTTTGATAAACTGTCTTTAATAGAAAAATTGTAAAGTCAAGCAAGACATTCAAATGTATATAATGAAGTAGCAAATACCAATGTTCAAAAGTCTAACTTGAATTTGTATGAACCAAGGTAGATGAATACTATTGCAGACATTTAGATGGATTTCATTGACTCCCAAGTAGGGAAACTTTATAGTGATGTTATAAGCAAAGCCAATATTGCAGCAACAAAATAGATGGCAAAGATCTCCAAGGCAATGGTTTTGACCAGTTGAATTATCCCAAGCATTGAGTTCAAAAACCAAGCTTTTATGAAATATTACCCAATCACCAAACATTGAGGAATATTCACAATGAATTACAGGTTTATGGAGCACAATTGAGTCAATGGAAATGTGGTTGTTTATGAAGCACGATTGACTCAATGGAAATTCCTACCATGAATTGATTAAATTTGAAGGAATCTAGTCGTCGGCACCGTATTTGTATCTGACAAAAATTCCCTTTTAATGTTAAAAATCTATACAAATTTGTCTGAAACAAAGATTAAGAGGCAAGTAGAATAAGATAGATAACAAAAACTCCTTATGAGATGTTAATGCTAGGCGACAAGAGATTTGAATTTTGAGTTCTCACTGCGCATACAAACAAGAACATTAATTGATTGTGATCTATCTTCCAAACAAAATTACAATAAAGATGGGTAGATCCTTCTATGCAAAGTGTAGATGGTTATTTCGTCTTTCCAAGTCTATTGTTTTTCACCTTTAAGGCCTCTCTTCCTATACCCCAATCTAAGTAGATAAAGTCTTTTAATGATTATCTAGGAAGAGTTTCAATCCTTGACCACTTGGGAATGTCATCGCTCAACATTACAAGTCTTAATACATCACGGTTTCTGAATCAGATCCTCGTATACATGTAAGAAACAAATATGAAAAAACAATAAAATTACTAAAATAAAGGTTACTGTAATGGATCTTGTTAGTCACATTAGAAGTACAACTATCATCAATAATGGGCTTGCTTTGCTTATAAGCTTTATCTAGATGTTGTTGGAGAGACCTTTACACCTTGCATCTTTGTGTTGAGGTTGCAATGTTGTTTTGATTGTATGCCATTACGTAATGTTATTGGAGAAAATGTTATATCTACAATGGAAAAATAATAAATTTTTCATAGAAGCATAAATTTTCAAAAAAAAGTTCAAAAATTTCGATTTTAAAAAACTCTTTGATCAAAATAATTTTTTCCTCGAAAAATTCTAATTTGATTTACCATGATTTTTAATGATATTAATTTTCAAGGGTTCAAATTGCAAAAAATTGTGAAAATATCACATAAAAATCATGAAATGTCCAACCCATTGTGAAACAATATCTGTATGAAATTGTTATTTGATCAGATTTTTTCGTTGATTTTTAACATAAAATTGAGTGTTGGCTGGTGGGATGTGGTTCACCATAAAAAATTCACTAGATTTCATCACTTTGAATGTACGAGTATTTCTAATAGATGTTAAGGTCATTAAAATAGAGACACATTATTTTGTATGCTTCTAAGTTTGATGTTAAAGACATTAACATAGAATGGTTAAGAGATGTGTTGCTTTTTTCTCTATATTCCATACTACTGCCATTTGCCTTAGGCTCATAACAATGCTTTCTATGTTTGTAATTCCAAAGACAATTTACTAAAAAACAATAGACAATATTATAAATATCAAGGATCTTATCTTTTTTTTTTAACATACTTGCCAAAAAAAGCCAAACTAAACTAAAACGAAGCTCCATTGACTTGATATCAACCTAAAGAGATTTGTTTCCTTTAAATTCTTGTGATCCTGACTATTCAAAAGAATATTTAACATTTCAATTTTCAACAGTAATACCAAGGTGGTTATTTAGGTTATCAAGGTTAAGTAGGGATAAATTTCCTTTTCAAATGTTAAAAAAGTGTGATAATTTGGAGCTTCAATTTGACATTGGCCATCAAGTTTTAATGATAAGTGGGTAGCGTACTGACAATTGTATAATCAAGTGGAAAGCATAGTGTATACATAATAGTATATAGACATTATGGAACCAAAAGCATAATGGTTCCTATCAAAAAGATAAAAATCAACTTGTAGTGCTGAAAAAAAAAATTAATTATAGCAATATTTTAATCAAAATGAAAGATTGTTTTAGTATATTTACATTTCCTATATATTTTGCAAGTTTAATGCTTTGTTAATTGGTGAAACTCATTGCTTGAATCATGCTCTACACTTATTCAACAACTACATTCCATTTAAGATTGTCATACACATGGAGGTTCAAAAGGCCTACAAGGAGTACAATAGCAGTGCATGAATGCTTTAGACATATATACTATAACATTCCATGCACGTTAAATAGGTATCAAACAAACTAATACATGCCCTAAGAGAATTCATGCCCTAGTCTTGCGGGCTTATCTTAATCCCTCCCAAAGCAAGCCTCATATATTTTTCCTTTAACAATCTAGATATATTTCAAGAATTATCCCATTGAAAGAGAATGTTCCTCATGCTTTGTTTTTCCATTGAAACTTGTACATATAATCTCTCAAATTCTCAACTCAAATTCCATCAATGTTTTCAACTCTATCATCCACTTATATGCCAAATCAAGGAAAATTTACTTGAAAAATAATAGTTAAAATTGTGACTAAAATAGTTGCTCTCTTCTTTTGTACTAGCAAGTCTTTATTATCTAATGGAAAAACATTTAGCACTCCTTTTACTCTTTTAAAATCTGCTAAAATAATTATTAATGAAGACATTTTAACCATTTATGGTTTTTTGAGATTTAAAATTTTGTTTCAAAAGCATTTCCTATTACTCTATCTTGAGCTATTTGATTCAAAACCTATTAAATTGAACTCGCTTCTTTTGTTATATAATTTTCCTTTCACTCTTCATTTAGATTTCTTTGACATTGTTTTAAAAATTGCAAGTACTATTAAATCACAAATATGATCCAATTGATTCTTGTTTTGTAATTTATGATGCCTACTTAGCAAAAGAAAACTATATTTTTAATGACTTTCTTGAGCCTGAGGATTTTGAGATCCTAGAGGCCAACTTGGATATCATGAAGTTGAATGACTTAAGAGAAGCTCTAAACCAAGAGCTTGCAACCCTCATGCAACCCTCTAGAATAGCTATGTTTGTAGTAGTAAAAGTCATTGTCTACGTTTGATTTTTTGAAACTTCACTTAATTTCTAGATTGACTTTGCACAAATTATATTGTAATTGAAATTTTATCAACTATAACCATCTAGTTATTTATGCACTATGAAGTATACTTTGTGCAATGCAATGTAATTAGTGATATGAATATAATCAACAAAATCCAATTTTTTACAATTTGTGAGTTAAACTCTGTTTTATTTGCTCTTTATTTCTTTATGCTATTGAAATGATCTTAATTTTTTTTTAAAGTCTTTTTTCACAATTTTTTTATGTTTTTCCTTAATCCAATTTTTTCTCCATTTTTCAAAACATCTTATATTTTTTATTTGCCGTTTATTTCCCCAAACAAATTTTGCTGCTATGAAATTTTCGTCTTCCAATCTTCGAAATGCCCTATACCAGTTTATTCACCAGAAATTATTAACACTTATCGCAGTAACTGAAGTTTTCATTTTTATATTTGTTTAAACTTTTGATAGTTTTGCCCTCGCATCATTTTTATATATTATATTTAATTTTAACGCTTCACTTATTCTAACCAGTAAACACTCAGTTTGGGTATTACTGCCTGCTAATCTATTACGTTTTCATTCTAACCATTTCCATTTTCACATCCTGCAATAGTGCTGTTATCCAATCACCTCAACTTTGGGGCCTCTTACTTTTTATGTGTTAAAAACATTTTAAATTCTAATACACAAGTGCAGGTATCGCAATGGGGAATAATGGCATGGCATTTCAGTAAACAATCCTCTTTTTGTATTTGTATTATGTGCAATATTAGGATCACCAAAGATGACAGTGATGGCAATCCCTTTCTCTACAAAACATATCATTGGGATGCAAAATTTTAAACAAAAAACGCCTTAGCTACCTTTAATTTTTTTGCAGAAAGGCCACTTTGCAGAAATGGATCACCCAGATTTCCTTTTGCTGCATATAACCAAACATTGTTGCCGTAGTTTCTTTCTACTTGGTCGACCCCCTCTGGCACAGAGAGGACATAACTCTTTTCTTCATTATCACTTTTAAGCACTGCTGCATTGCAGTGGCCAAGGGCCCCAGGAAAAAAAACTGGTGCCTTGCCAACGGCAGGTGGCACCTTCTACCACTAGGCTACAGACCACCTTATAAGGCTATTTATAGTCCTTGAGGTGCTTCAATAAAATTGCACTCTCAGGAAAAAGCTAGTTTAAGAACATAAATAATTATTATGGTTTTGTTGTCCTAAAATGGTGGAGTATCGAGAGTAACAGATGTTCCAAAATTCCGATGGTTTTTATCAGCTTTATTAACAAGCTCTATGCCTAACAGAGGAAGCCTATTTATAAGAAGGGTCTCAAATTCCCTTGCTACACTCTTTCCTGGCACCTTCACATAAATGAAAGGAACATTATGCCATCCTTCTACAGAGCGATGTGTACTAATTCGTCCTGAAAGGTCATCTGTCTGCAAGAAACAAGCATTACTTTTCAGATGATTACTCCAAACAAATAAATTTAATTACACAAGTCAGCTAATATAAATATTGTACTAAATAGAATGACCTAAATAAAATTTAAAAATAAAAAACCTTAACCAACATTCAGGAATTGTTCAGCTACCTACAGAATCTTGCTGATAAATTAATAAATTATCCAAGCAAAATTATTTGTATAGAAAGAAAGGAATATCAACATTGCATGACTGCCTGCAACTTGGGTGTCTAGAATGGAAAAATGGTGATCGATGCTTTAACACTAAGGTAATATGTAAATAAATAGTATGAATGAAACGGAGAAAAAAGGAGTTTTAAACAATATTCCAGAATGGCTCGGCTACCACAGAATCTTGCCCATCAATTATCACAACCAAATTCTTTGGATAGAAAGAAAGAAATATCCACATTGCATGAGCGGCCTCAACTTGGGAGTCTGAGCATGGAAGGGTAGTGATCAATCCTTTAATAGTAATGTAATATATCACATTTGCATCTGTGTAAATGGGTTTTGTGTTGGTGGACTAGGGAGGGAGTGCAAGGTACCTGGCCCACATAAAACTTTCCATCAGGCCTCTGTAAGATGTAGACACATGAACTTTTCACCATTGTGGGAGGCGGCTGTTCATAGGCTCCAATTGAGGAGCAGCATATGTTTGATGATTTTGGTAAAAGGGGTTCCTGTCCATCAAGTTCCCACAGCTTCTTTTGACAGGTGCTGATAAACGCATTTTCAGCTTCTTTCAATAATCTTACATTGCGATCTGCAAAATGATACTCCTAAATGATTGTAAAGGTCTTTTAAAATTTAAATCATATATAAGCACAAACATTTTAGACCTCATGTCCATTAAGATTACAAAAAATTCCACAGGGGAAAACAAGAAATCAGAACTTGGGAGAAAAAAGTAGTTATTTACCTGATCTGGATTCTCTGGATTTGTTAAGAGGCAGTTGTGAGAATTTTGAGTTCAGCATATTCGTGCTTGATATGGGCATGGTCTGTATTGTTGTACATTCTGATCCCTTAACTTGTAGGTTAGCAATAGTCTCAGGTATCTGATCTCGTCCATTGTAATTGGGAATAGCTGTGTGATCAGAACATGCTCTATCACAATCTTCTTCATCCAATGCAATTGACTGCTCAATTTTAGAGAGATTGGAAGGTGAAGAATTAGATATATTATGTTTTTTTATCATGGTAGTTTGTTTATAGTTAGTATTGTCATCTTTACAAAGATAACTCATGTTTTTTGAACTGGCAATGCCAATTCTTGAGCCTCCATTTTTAGTTCCAAACTTTTGGATTTCATCTTGCTTCAAAGATGCATATAGTTTTGCTGCTCTCCTAACAACATTTTCTGGAATTCCTTCATATAGAGCTGTTTCAAATGCAAGACTTTCTCGACAAACCCCATCTATCATTTTCCATGTTGGTTTTATCTTCCCATTTATTGTGTCAGTTCCCATTGCTTTATACACAATATTTTTTGCTCTCAATGGCAAATCTAGAAGGCCATGCAAGTGAGTGGATATGACACCAATGCAACCAATAGAATCGAGTTTTTCTATCATGCTAGCAGCAATACATGTTCCCTTTTGCACTTCTGTTCCTCTACATATTTCATCCACCAGCACAAGGCTTTTATTTGTAGCTTCAGTAAGTATTGACCGCATTTCAGACATTTCCATCTGAAGAAAGCAAAGGAAGATAATTTAAATTAGTTAAGGAAAGTGACAACAAATAAATAGATAAGGCATGCAATGGCAACAGCATAGTGAAAGGCATTTCATCTTAAACAGAATAATATTGGCATGCTAAATTTGACTCAGATTCCACAAGACCAGGAAAATAACTCTTCCTAAATTTTAAATAAGTTTACAAAGAGGGAAATCCTATTCAAATACCTTTTCCTTGGGCATGTGACTGGTTGCTAGAAGAATAGTATTTTCTGTTGAAAGAAAGACGCTAGAGCCAAATTATCAAAAATATTTTACTTGAACCTTATTATTATTATATTAAATGATCAATTCTAGTTACGTGGATTTCATAGTTTTTCTTTGTAGGTTATGCTTACAAGGTATGTTTGATAGGATATTCTGCAGCTATGCCTGTATATAGTAAGTTGGAGCGCTTCAAAATTTGACTTTTGATGTAGTTGTCCTTTCCTTGTTGATTTAAATATTTATAATGCCTGGAGTGGAGTCTCTGATTTAATTTCTGACATCAAAAAGGATGGAAAGAGCTTTTAGACATGGGCAAGTAGAGTGGGCAGCACAATGTGTGATCCTTGACAGATTTTCATCCAAAGGAGGGAAAACTATACATGTTGATATTCAATCTATCCTAGACAAGCATGAGAGAATTTTTGGTAATATTCCATAGGGACTCTTCCTGAGAGGGGTTTTGAGCATACCATTAAATTAGAAGGGGAAAAACCTGTCATTACCACATCTTAACGCCACCCAAAGAAATATAAAGAAATTGAAAAAACAACCAAGGAGCTACTTGAGATGGGCCATATACAAACTTTTTGTAGCCCTTTTCCTTCTTCCGTAGTTTTGGTGAAAAGGAAAGATAGCACTATGAGGATGTGTGTTGATTATAGGGATCTTAATAAAAAAACTATCAAGAACCGATATTTGATCCCTAGGGTTGATGAACTACTAGATGAACTTCATGGTGCAATATACTTTTCTAAGATCGATTTACGTTCGAGATACCACCAAATAAGAATAAGGAGTAAGGATGTTCCTCAAACAGCCCTTAGGTGTCATTTTGGGCATTTTTGAATTTCTAGTCTTACCATTTGGACTAACCAATGCCCCAGTCACATTTCAATCATGCATGAACCACAGAGTCCACAAACAGTTAAGGAAGTTTCTTTTGGTGTTCTTTGATGATATATTGATTTACAGTAAAACTTGGGAGGATCACTTGAGGCATATTGATGAAGTCTTGGGAATACTTGAGCAACATTCCCTATTTGCTAAAGCATCCAAATGTGAATTTGGAATAGATGAAATTTTGTACTTGGGGCACAAGATCAACATTCAAGGAGTTAGTGTGGATGAAGATCAAGGCAATAGTAGAATGACCATAACCAAGGACCTCAACTCATTTAAGGGGATTTTTAGGGCTATATAATTATCATAGAAGATTTGTCAAAGGATTTTCAAAGTTAGCTGCTCCATTCACGGATTTGACTAAGAAAGGTGTTTTTTCATGGAGTGAGGAGGCCCAAAAATCTTTTGACAAACTCAAAGAAATAATGAGTTCTTGCCCAATGTTAGCCATTCCAAACTTCTCTCTGCCATTTGAGTTAGAATGTGATCTAGGGAAGATATTAGAGCTCATACTTATGCAAAATAAACACCCAACAGCTTTTGAGAGTCACAAGATAAAGGAGACACAAAGGAATTACTCTATTTATGACTTAACAATTATGTATGCCCTAGCCAAGTTTAGACAATACTTAGTTTGTGAAAGATTTATCGTCAAAACAAACCATAACAATCTAAGATTCCTTTTGAACCAGAAGGATCTAAATGATAGGCAGCAGAAGTGGTTGTAAGATCCCTTGTCTAATTTGAAACATATTTTTGATTCCTTATTTCTAAACTCAATCAAATAACATTATATCAAACACTTTGTTTGCATGCTAGTACTACTGTAATTGTTTTCAGATTTATAGTACAAAGTTTCCACCATTACAGATAACATATATTTGTCATTAACGAGTGAGGAACCTATTACAATATTTTTGTAATGGAGAATTAAACTTTAATAATGTAATGTCCCATTTTTTATGGTATTGAGAGGGAATAATATTATTTAATTCTCAAAATTTTAATATATCAAAAAGAATTAAATAATAATAATTTATTATTATTACCTAAAGTTAATTAAAAGGTAATAATTAAATAATATATAAAGTGACTATTTTCCCTCCTAATGTTAATTATTCAAATATTCAAATGGTTATTCACGAGAGGCTACAAAAAGGCATTCGGGAATGCATTTGATCATGATTGGAGTTTATTTTCTTTTAATTTGGGCTGAAAGCTTTCGGGCTTGAGGATTCAAGAGTTTCAATGGTGAAATGAATCCACCCTAGCCATTGGAATTGGTGCAATTTTGTGAGTCTCCTATAGAGATGAAATTGCAAAGATCGATTTGTTTGGATGGATCAATTACATTTGTCTTCTAGTTTGGAAAGTCACTAAATATCATTATTGTTGGTTCATATTCCTAAGTAATCATTCAGTATCTTTCCTGAGGGTATTTTAATTGCTACCGTTGAATATTTCCAATCTAGATCAATTATATCCTATTGGACTCTATTGGGTGAATCATATTATCATTGGTAACTTAGACTTGTTTTGGCGTACATAATCACATCGAGTATTGGCACATTTATTATACTATTGGGACGTCTATAATTTCAAGTGTCAAATTCGAAGATTGATTATTTATATTGTCATTTACACCAACATCGTGACTAACAATAAATCACTAAGGATGAATATTGTCAGATGCTTCATTTGGGATTAATGTGTTGATGGCCAGTCGATTCATTGAGATAATTATACTGAAGACCTTCCAATTATCATACTCCAGCGATTATTATTTTCCAATTACCATTAACCTAGAGTCATCAGGCATTTGTGGAGTGACTTTTGCAGAATATTATTGGGCCCTCCAATCAATATCATTGTTACCGGTATTCTAGCTCCATCGGGGGATTATTTGATTCATGATTCATGATTGAAGAGATTGATGCTATTAGACATTGGTTTGGGGTGATCATTCACATTTTAAGTTGTCGTGAGTTATCTGGAGACTATAGAGGGTTGGATTCTATCACCATTTCATACATGTGCGGAAGTCTATACTATGAGCCAACCATCCCAATCAGCCAATGCCATTCTTTTTTATGCTATTGCGACTTTTAGAACAACACGACTTTGAAGGAGTCATAACGAGCATTGTTGGAGTTATTGAGCAATGATATGCATAGCCGCTAACTCAGATTATTCTCTTGCTGACTGCCTTAGCTAACGTCGTGTGGAATCGTGGGAACAAGACAAAGCAATTGTTGCACCTTATGATATTGATATAATATTTCTACATAGAGCAACATTACTGGCATATGAGGTTAGAATTGAAATTGCAGTAAGAGTCTGAGTGATGTATATTTGTGAATGTTATATTGTTTATCATAATGTTTAGACTGAAGTTGAATATCAATTTTTATATTAAGTTGTGAATACAATTGCTCAGAAATAGCCATTACTACAATCTGTGTGAATAATTATTGGTCAGAAATATTCTTTGTTGCAATAGACTTACTAAGTGATAGTCAACATAAATGCTAAACCAATACCATTAATAGAAAGAAGAGTCTCAATGTATGCAATTTTTCATTTGAATGCATTTTGGAATAACACATCTCAACAAGTATGCAATATGTTTGACAAAATGCATATCTGTCAAACTATAAAAATAGTAAAAATCCAACAGGTTTGGGCAAGGGTCATTACAATGGTATTAGAGCCACTGTTCCTGCCAGCCTTTGGGTAATTCAGGAATTTAACATTCAATTTGGAGCATGGCAACCAAAGATAGAAAATGGTTGGCAGGATTACTCTATGAATCAAGTAGTAAACTTAGCAGCCTATCTCAAACAAGGGATGATGTTTTGGTCACATTGAAAAGAGTAGAAGAATGTTTGAGCCTTGTTGTGCAATTACCTTCGGATTTGTTGCAAATAGCTCTTTTCCTACAATGACTTCTTTGGGTTAGCGCAAGTGGTTGAGACATACAGATGACGAGATAAGATTGATGGTTACTTCCTGTTTGAGTGAGGTCTTGAGAATATTAACACACGAAATTTCTTATGATGATGTCACAATGAAAGAGGTAATACAATTGATGGTGGATAGTTTCCAAGATCTGGGTGATATCACAAGTCTTCACTTTTCTAGAAGGGTTGCAATACTCAAAACACTCGCAAATATCAGCTCGAGCAACCTTATGCTAGGTTTGGAATTGCATGATGTGATCCACAGCATGTTTCACCATTTCCTTGCTACAATTCAAGAACATAATGATGAAATTATTTCAGCTATACAAAGTCAAACTATTATGGTTCTAACTATCAATAAGAGTGATGATGTGCCTCAGTATCTTTTTTCTATGTTGTCGGCTAACAAGAAGGGGAATCATGGAATCCTATCAATTAAAGAGAAATTAGCTTGTAGGGTGATTAATCAGTGTGTAACGAAGCTGAAACCTTTCATGGACAATGAGTCTATATCAAAAAATTCAAATGGAGATGGTGCCTTCACTCATGAGGACTATGCGATAGAGCCTCGAGGTGATTATTTGGACATGCAGGCAGCAATTGTGGTTGAGATTGTGCATTAAGGAAAGGACACAAAAACAGTCTTGGATCCTATTCGGATTCATCTGATGGTGATTCTAAGTCTAATGAATTCCTTGACGATTCTAGTGAAGTAGTTAATTGTTATGAGTTCACTAATGTAATTTCAAATGAAGGGCATGGTGTTGATTCTGAGCAAAGACATAGTGGACCTGTTGATTTAGGTTCCCAATCTAGTGCTTAACATTTTCATCAAAATGGTAAAGAAGAGGTTTATGAGATTTGGGACAACCATGGAGACATTGGTGGCAGACATGAAGGAAGTTCTTATTTTTGCATGCATTATAACCGCAGTACATTTAACTTGCAAGAACTTGAAATTCATTAGGGAAGTTGGAAGAATCAATTTTTGGTATCCACTAAAAATGAAGTGCGGGTTTTATCTAGTTTGGATAGTACACATAGGCATGTGGAAAATATAATTCAGAATGCACCAAGAGTTCAAAATGAGATTAATATTTCCCTTACTGATTTGCAAATAATGAATAACACTATGGAGGAAATTAAAATAACCTACTTGCACATGATTCATGACAGAGATATGGCTACCAAGATTGCAGATGAAGCATTAAATTTATATAATGAAACCAAGAAAAAGGTCGATGAGCTTACATCGAGGCTTAGTGTAACCAAGGATTCCTTGAAGAATTTTCAAATGTCTCTTCTAGAAGCAAACTACCACATTTTGGTTGCTGATGAAAATAGGGAAAGGGCAATTGTGATTCATGAGGAGTTTGATCAACAGGAGGATTGGGTTGAGCGTGATTTTAATCTTTAGTTGATTGGTAACCCACTTCTTGGGATAAGTGTTGATCTGACATCTGCCAATCCACTCTTCGAGTTGGATATTGGAGATCTTTCTGATTTCAATGAGGAGATTGGAGTTGATCATAGGATTTGGGATCCAGGGATTGGTGTAGTTGGTACACTACTCCACAAGGGTCACGTTGAGTTGCCTCACAACTCTTGGTGTGGTAATGGTTGTATCAAAGTGGAGTAGTGGAAGATGGATAAGGCCCTTGATGGTGAGCTTGCAGAATCTATACAAGGAATCATTCGATTTATTGACAGGAAACATAAAATAATAATGTTTACAGGCAGGTTGCAGTTTTGTGTTTACAACAAAAGTTTGTACAGACCGCCTTGGTTGATATGGGATCCTAGAGTCAAATTGCTTGAGGGCAAGCAATCTTGGGCAGGAGGACTTGTAATGTTCCATTTTTTATGGTATTGAGAGGGAATAATATTATTTAATTCTCAAAAGTTAAAAATATCAAAAAGGAGAATTAGATAATAATTATTTATAATTATTACCTAAAAGTTAATTAAAAGGTAATAATTAAATTAAAGTGACTATTTTCCCTCCTAATGTTAATTATTCAAAATATTCAAATGGTATTCACAAGAGGCTACAAAAAGGCATTCAGGAATGCATTTGATCATGATTGGAGTTTATTTTCTTCTAATTTGGGCTGAGAGCTTTCGAGCTTGAGGATTCAAGGGTTTCGGTGGTGAAACAAATCCACCCTATCCATTGGAATTGGTGCAATTTCATGAGTCTCCTTTAGAGACAAAATTGCAAAGATCGATTTGTTTAGATGGATTGATTACATTTGTCTTCCAATTTGGACAGTCATTGAATATCATATTGTTGGTTGATATTCCTGGGCAATCATTCAAATATCTTTCCTGAGGGTATTTTAAATGCTACTGTTGAATACTTCTAGTCTAGATCGATTATATCCTATTGGGCTCTATTGGGTGAATCATATTATCATTGGAAACTCATACTTATTTTGGCGTACATAATCACATCAAGTATTGGCACATTTATTATACTGTTGAGATGTCTATAATTTCAAGAGTCAAATTCGAAGGTTGAATATTTATATTGTCATTTACACCAACATCATGACCAACAATAAATCGTTGAGGATGAATACAATCAAGTGCTTCATTGGGGATTAATGCGCTGATGGTTGGTCAATTCATTGAGATAATTATACTAAATAACTTCCAATTATGTAATGTTCCCTTTCTGACGGAAACACTTAAACCCAAATCTTGTATTTAAAGTATTCCTCAAAGAGACATTAGAACGTTAGAGATTAATAAATTAGACATCAAACATCCCTATTACTCATTATGGATAATTCTCTTATACTAAATTTCCTATGTGTATTAGATACTAACATCTTTCAAGATATCATTGATGGAAATTCTATTATACCATTCATCATCATAGCGGAGTCGTTATGACTTATAAGGCTCAAGCACCATTATTTACACCATCATAAATATTATCTAAATAAGAATTATGACATCATTCCTAATTGACTCAATTTATAAGTACATATATATGTCTTTATTTTCTACATAAATATGTATCTAAATATTCTATTTTCAATATCATGCCTATATCATTATTCATATATATACTCATATAATTCTTATGTCATATTATTTTTTCATTATCAATTTTTATCGATCCTTATGTATGCATGATTTAAATAATCATCAACCTTACCTGATGGACGCACAATCATTTAACCTTTCAACATATTACTTACTATTCCTCTTTTATTCTCCCCTCTATTCGATTGTTCCTTCTTCCTTTTAAGTTTTGATTGATTAATGCCTTTAATTATATTCATTTCGATCAATGAGATGTCTTTAAATAACTCGTTCTTATCGAATGCCCTAATCGATCAATCCTCCATGAACACTACAAGGTAGCGCTTCATAACTAGGTCCTTATTATATAAATAATGTTTGTTCAGGTCGCTTAGCTGTGCAGATGGGTGAAGACAATAGTTGATATCTCCAGTAAGGCTATTGACCAGTGCCACGCCACCTACAAGAACATAAAACTCGTTCTTAATAAAGGCTATATAAGATCCGCAATCTATGATACCGCTTATACATCCAAAGTCTCTATATTCTTAGCCACGGTGATGACGTTTTGATTCCCTTCTATTCGATCTGTATGTAGACTTCTCTGTTCCCGTGACTACTATTTACTTCTTCTTACTTCACAACTCGTTCTGCATAGTGAAGTCGTCTTTTTTGTATTCCACCGCTCCTGATCCCTCCTTTGTAATGCCTTGTTTTTTTCCCCTCCTTATAGTAGGCACTGGGCGTGTCCTTTCCTCGCGTTGCTTCATTTTCTTGAGCCGCTTCTTCCATAGGCCGTCTCTCTCATTCTCGACTAACGATGTATTTGTTAGTCCATGTGCTTACTTTCGTTTAAATGTTGTATCATATATATGTTATATATATTTTCCCATTTTATGGTTTATTTCGGTTAGCTTACCACAAGAGCTATTATATTTATAAATTATATATATATATATATATATATATATTATCATTTAGTATATGTTTATTTATTATTTATGATTTCTTAGGAAGTAATATCGCGTAGTTTAGAATATAGGTTAGCATCTTGTGTTTTTTATAATATATTTATAAATTGGATTTATTATAAATATATTTATTTATCTGTATTGTATTATAACGATTATTATAATGACTAAATATTTTATATTTATATTTTAGTATTTATATCATTGTTTTATTTATTTCTATTTATTTGTAATTCACCTCTTATTTATTTTTATTTTTTTTTTGGGTGTCTCGTTTCGGGGACATGACAGTCCTCCCTGCCCGAGATTGCTTGTCCTCAAGCAATCAAAACATCTTCTTACTTTAATCATCACAGCTCCTTATCTCAAGGAACAGTTAGGCAAACAAAATTTTAATTAATCCTTAAAGCATAAGCCACTATGGAGTAATCTTATTAGTAGACACATCCAGAACTTAATGTAGCACGAATACTTAGGATATATGAGAATTGCAAAGTATTCACAAATACACATAAAGACGTATGAAGCACACACTTAATGCAAGAAGCACACACGCAAGGCACAAGGCATAAAGTAAAACATGAATCATACGCGCGAGTACACCTAAGGCATAGATTATACATATGAATGCATCAACATTTTGATGACATTGGAAACATATTAATCATAGTGAGCAAAGATACACGAGGCATGAAACATAAAACATAAATTACAAACAAGTATGAAGCACAGTTACATGCACGCATAAGATATAGACAGATGTAAAACATAGAGCATATATGCACGACAAGACATATACATATGAATACACATAGAGTGCACCCATGAATACAATCATACACTTATCATACACAAAATAGTCATAAGGAAGGTACATCAAGAATATAGTAAACACATATTCACTCGCAAAATATGATACATACAAGTAAGGTATGTTAATACACTGCAAATACACTTAAAGAAGTATACATGTTCAATCAAGAGTATTCATTAATACATAACAAAATTATACACATGCAATAAGCATATTAGGTCTAAACAAGCATGTTGGAAATGAGTCATACTCATAAGATATGTATCATATATTTGAATACACTTAAGCAGTAAGCATGGAGCACACACCAACATGGAATACAGATCTAAATACATAAGACATGAAGTATTCATGAAGTGTAGACTTGTATATATAGAGCATGAGGTATGCTTGTCAATTTTGCAAGTACACATGAGAATGGAGTAGACATGCTGAAACACACTAATCATGAAGACACTTGAAGAATTCAGGTTGAACATATTAGCCATAAACGCATACAAGATGAATACATGTATGGAGCGTGCAAATACACGTAATACACTTAGAAATACATGACGTAAGACACACACAATGTAAGACAAATAGACACAAAAGAATTGAGCAATAAATTACACCCAAGGTAAGTAAATCATGCAATTAAACTTGGGAAAAGAAATACACTTGAATATACACATTAGCCATAAAGCTTGCATTTGAATACACTTGAGATGCATGAAGTGTAATCATGGGGCATGAATTTTAGAAGACAATTAAGTACACTCAAGCATACGCATGAAGCATTTATTTGAATATACATAAAGCATGAAATGATCATACATAAAGAACATAGGCATAAGAATGTTACTAGATACCCTCAACAAGAACAAACAATTACGTACAACATACACTTAAGAATGGAGAAGTCATGTACATCAGTCATGAAGTAGACAAGTAAGATGCTAAGCATGTCCAAAACACCATAAGACAAGTAAAACATGGAGTACATGAGGTAACAAGGCATACATATCGATGCATGTAAGTCATAGAGCATACACTTGAATACAAGTCACAACAAATACAATGCCACTCGAATACATCATCATGAAGTATACACTTCACTTCAAAGTCGCAAAGCATACAAGTACAAAGTTAGAGGGTATACACTTGAATACAAATGCATCTCGAATTCCAATGCACTTGAATATCAATACAAAGTTATAGAGTATACACCCAAATACAAATTCAATCACAAGTCATAAAGTATACACTCAAATACAAATACATCTCGAATTCCAATACAAGTCATAGAGTATGCACTCAAATATCAATACAAAGTTATATACACCCAAATACAAATTCAATCACGGGTTATAGGGTGTACAATCAATTACAACTACACTTGAATTAAGTATGCTGTCAGACAATCGAGAAGGTGGATTCGGTGTATCCCATACTACACCGTGGACCCATCCTCCTTCCCAAGGTCATCGAGTATACACATAAACATGAAGCAGACATGCGAATACATATAATGCACAAGCATTTATGAAGCATTCAATTTGTAAATTTCTGAGCAAACTAAATAGATATTAAAACACCCTAGTTATCATCCCTTGTTCATCAACATCAAAGGCGAGGCAAAAGAGGTCACACACAAAGATGCCCTTAGTGATTCCCTTCTCAGCCCGAGAGCAGCCAACCAACGCCCGTGGAAATGACCCCCTCGGCCCTCAATGGCAGACCGCAGTCATCCAAGGAGGGTGGCCTACCTCAAAGGGTCCCTAGTCTCTGCTCTCCTTCATGTGCTTCCAACTCCCCTTCCTAATGATTTGATTGAAAAATAATGATAATTAATATTATTTATCATACAACACATTAAAATGAAAATCTGATTTGTCCATTGCACAAATAAGTTTAGGACTCTAACATAGTGGGGGTTGGATGATAAGGATAAGTCCGCCCGAAGCAATCTTGCCTAAGCCCAGGAGCGGATATACCATCCCTCTTGGCTCCTGATGGCATGATACTCAGTCATCCTATCCGAGGAGTGGTGTACTTAGGGGATACGCTTGTATCTGCTTTCCTCACCCATTCTCATCACTTCCCAACTAAGTCGGAGAATCCCTAAAATCAAACATGTGATAATTTAGAGGAGAGGAATCCATAGGAGGCCCGTAGATACTCACACTAAGCCCAAGAGCGGATATCACCCCCTTGGCTCCCGATGGCATGACTCTCGGTCATCCGATCCGGGGAGTGGCGTACCTAGTGGAGAACTAGTATCTGCTCAACCTATAGGTTCCCTCCCTTAACTTTCTACATGTTTGTTTGGTGATACAAAACTTTGAGGAAAATATGAAATACACTTCATGTGAGAGACATTATGATAGAATATATCACAATAATATAGTTAGATATTCAAAACATATCAATAATTCTATAAGATATTAAGAATAAATAGTAGCATGTATATGTAATGTCCCCTTCTCAAACCTGATTGTTCTTGTGACTGTTGGCCTTTTTTCTGGAAACCCGAAGGCTAGTCGGAAGAAAAATTAGGGTTTCCTATTTTTGAGGAGGTCATTGTTCAGAGATGGTGGATTCAATGGCGGATTCCTTCTGGGTTTTCAGAGGGCTTCGCAGGGATATGTTCATCTCGGCATTCAGAGCAATTTCTGGAATTTACTATTTTTAGTAAATTCTATTTTTGGCAGTAAACAGGATGGTAGCAGGCAGTTGACTTTCCCCTTCAGTTGACTCAAGTGGCGTATTCAGTTTCGGGCTTCAGAATGCAGTTCTGGGAAGTCGAGCTCATTTCACTTAAAAATAACATTATAATTAAAATGTTATTTTATCACCTTGGCCTAGTCGAATGACTTAATGTCATTTTAAAAGGTGGACTCAAAGGGTGGCGCCTTCATTAAGGTTATATTTAATATTTGGTGAATTTTCCAAAGTCAAAGGAAATTAATGTGGGCGCATTTATCAAGGTGATGTTTTAATTAAAATATAATTATTGAGCTAAAGGTGAAAAGGACGCCTTATTGAAGGAAAAGTTAGGGTTTGAGCTTGAGTTGGATTTTAGGGTTTCGTGAAGTCAAACGTGTTGATGTGTGTTTTATCATACACCAAACATTCAGAATAAAAATGTCCAAAGACACTTTATCCTCTCTTGAAAAACCACCGCATAGGCGATTCCAAGGTTTCTTTAGTCGGGTCTCGACGTGTGGATAAGCTCAATGGTCGTTGTGATAATGCTGGTAATAAACAAGGGGACTTACGTAGAAAGTCTGCACAAGCTAGGGACTTAGGAAATTTATCTTTGTAGGTTCTCAATTAGGACTTTCAATTGTGGATCTCAAAAAATGGCAAAAAGAATAGGGTTCAGAGAATCTAGTCTAAGCCTAAGAAATCAAGAGACAGTAAGGACTTGGTGAAGCGAAATAAACCACATTTTGTTTCGCCTCCTGTTGGACAACATACGCAAAAATGGGTGCAATCTTCAAAGGGGTTGTGAGAATGATATTCAAACCTTGGGTAAGGTTGAAGTTAGGCTTCCACACTTAGGAGCTCAGGCTAACTTTACGCATCGGATGAAAATCATCCATCCGAAGAAAGTATGAGCTACACTTCACCAATGAGTCGATACGATCAATCTTTCATTCAATTAACAACTTTTCAAAGCAAATTCTATCTAACCTAACTTTAATTCTAATCTATGGTGGAAGATAATATGCAACCTCGCTTACTATTCAACAATAAGAAGTGATTCAAGGCAAATCATGCTCAAGAGCTTTTATCATTCAAAATAGTCTCAATGCGACAATATACATAACAGGTCTCCACCCCTTACAAATGAGGGGGCGAGCTCAATTTATAGGCTCCCCAATTACAATTCAATGGCCAAGATTGATTTCAAGTCAACGGCCGAGATTACAAAATAAAACCCTAATTAGGGTTTGTCACTTTCGACCAATGAGAAAATTATGTTCGAGGACACTTGTCCTTTTTGCTAAATATAAACCAACAATAAAACAGAAAGTTGTTGCATGTTGATTTGGAACAATTTGATTGGTTGGAAGATGAGGAGGCGCCACCTCAGCGTGCTGGATGCCTTCCTTGGTTGCTTCGTTTCTCTTCCACGCACTTGCCTTAGAATATTTTCCCTGCCAATAACTCTGTCCGTTGTGCTTGTTCCTTCCTAACTTTGATCCTGGAATCTTTGACGTCTGGAAGTCTCCCCCTTGGAGCAGGTGTTTGGACTTGAAGTTGGTTGCTTTGAACTTCCTCCTGCTTGAACTGGGTTGATGTTATTCCTTTGGATTTCCCTTTTGAATTCTCCAATTTGTGTCGAGCAATTTGTTTAGAACACTTCTTCTTGTCACCATCTGGTTCTGATTGGAAGCTTGTCTTTAACTCTTCAGGAGATGAAACCCTCAAGAAGTTGTCCGGATTGCTTCAATAGGTCTAGGATTGTAGATGAAATCCTTCCAAGACGTCTGGATATCCATTCAAGTGTCTTGAATTTGGAGAAGAAAGACCCTGTGCTTTAGTCATGATAGAGGAAATTGGAATTTTCTCAACATCTAGCCAAGGTTTCGGATGAACTTTGTCTGGGGATTTTTTTCTTCAATTCTGAATCTGGCTTGTACTATGTAGGACAAATTCCATCCCTGGACAAGAATTTTATTCACTTCCTCTTTATTTTCTTCTTCACCCTTCCTGTTTTCCGTCCAACACTTAGTGAATTCTTCTCATCCTCTCCTTGGGCGGACTTCACATGAGCTTGGACGTTTTCTCTCTTAGCCTAAGTCGGACTTCAGGCCACTTTGGACAAACATCTCTAGAGATAAGTCGAACTTTCTCAACACTTTGACATTTCTTTTCTTGGTCTAGGTCGGACTTTGCACCATGTTTGCCACTGTACTTGGCGGATCTTATGGATGTCTGGACATACTTTCTCCAAGCAAAGTCGGACTTTGTAAAGGTTTGGATATGTTGAGCTTGGGCAAAGTCAGACTTTCTCATGCTTGTGCCATCTTTTTCCTTCACTCTATGCCTTTGCTTCTTCTTTGAAGACTCGCCTCGCGTCGTCATCCACCTGCAAGAAATAAAATAAACAAATTCAGATTTTCTCTCTCCTGAATTTTTACCTCTCTCTCCTGAAGCCATGGTGAATTTAATTTTGCCCTTCGGATTTTATCTCTGGCCGGCACAAATTATTTTCCTCCAAAACATCTCTGGCAAACTTCATTTTGTCCAAGGCATTGAAAATAAATTATTAAAATATTAAAATATTTTAATTTATTCCAACCCGTTCGTCTTCGACCCATGGCTATTTCGATTTTCTCTTCATTTCTCTTGGCTAAAAGTGTATTTTCCAGTTTCGTCCTTAATTTCGTCTAGCCAAATCAAATTTGAAGCCATTCTGTCGAAAATTTCATTGCCAGATCCTTATTTTGCTTTGCCAAGGCGAGATTTTCCTTTGCACTGAGCCTAATTTGTTCTGCCAAAGTCAAATATTTCCTTGCTCAGTCGAATTTTTTCTAGGCAAAATCCTTGTCCGGATGTCTTCGTTGGGTGAATTTCCTCGATGCCTGACATATTCTCCTTCCTTCTGGCCAAGGACGATCCTTCCTTTTTCTCTGCCTTGTGCACTTTTCTTCGGCCAAAGTTGACAATTTCTTGAACATTTTCCATACTTAGGCAAATTTTGCCTCTTTTTCCTTCATCGTGTTAGGCATATTCCGTTTCATTCCTTGCCATATCCTGACGTTCTTTAGCACATGCCCTTTCAATCTTGACATTTGTCATCTCAAAAATGTCCGGATGTCTTCGTTTTCCATCCATTAGCCTATATACTTAGGCGAATTTTAGAGCTTTTCTTTGGATTTGGCCTTGACACTTAGCCAAAAATCATCATCCTATCATCTTGGGCGGACTTCCGTGGCATCTTGGACGAACGTCATGGATGCCTTTGATACCCTGCTAACTCTTTCCAAGCTTATGGCGGACTTTGTAAGTCTTTAGGACGAGCACCATGGGATATCCCTCTTTTCTAGGGCGAATTTCCTTAACTTCTTGGCACTTATTTCTCATCATTTTATCCCTTTGGAAAGGATTTTCCACCTTTCACACTTAGCAAATTTCAAAACTCTCCTTAGCTGGGCGCCAACACTTAGTAAAATTTTGATTTTCCTCTCCTTTACATGTCTAGGCGGACTTTGGATGGCTTCTTCCACCAGCATGGCGGACTTTAGATGATCTTGGGATATGCACCTTTAGTGCTGGGCGGACTTCACCAGCTTTTGGCACCTCCTTTCTTGTGAATGGCGGACTTTTAAAGCTCTTAGCATTTGCCTTAATACTTTGTCCCTTGGAAATGTCATAATATTTGGCAGAAATTTTGATTTTCCACCTTTTTAGGCTTTTACACTTGGGCAAAATTTCGAAATTTTCATTGTTAGGCACCAAGACTTAGTGAAATTTTTGATTTTCTGGCTTCTCATGTGCCTAGGCGGACTTTCCAACCTCTTGGCATGTGCAAGGCGGACTTCAAGAGACTTTGGCATCATCCTTAGCGGACTTTGGAAGATCCTAGGATATGCAAGGATATGCAAGGCGGTCTTTGGAAGTGTCAAGGATATGCAAGGATATGCAAGGCGGACTTTATGAGGTGCAAGGATGCCAGGGGCGGACTTTGAAGGGGTCAAGGATGTGCCTCCAAGATGCAGGGATATGATTCCCAAGTGCTGGGCGGACTTCAAGACTTTGTTGGACATCCTCCTTAGCTGCTGGGCGAGTTCCATGACCTTCCAGACCTTCACATACCTTTCTTCATCCTTCTTTCATGGCGAATTTTCCAGACTTGCACAGATTTCTCACAAACTTCACCATTTTTGAGTTGATTTTCCAGATTTTTCGAAAAAATTTCAAAATTTTCATTTCGATTTTCTGAGAGATCTATTGAGTTTTTTGAACTTCTGAGTGCGTTTTCAGAACTCGGGACCCTTCTAAAAATAGGAACTTTCCAAAAATAGAAATTTTCCAAAAATAGCAACTTTCCAAAAATAGACCCTAAAAAATAGGGATCCCAGAATTGCCCAAAAGTGCCAAAAAGTAGGTCCTAAAAAATAGGGGGCCCGGGGTGAGAAACCCTAAAAATTTGGAAGTGTCGGATTTGACTGAAACGACAGTCGATCTTCGCCTCCCAGGCCTTCTAAGCACGATGGTGACGTTTACGCGCTGATTCAAGCATGGATTCTTGACTTGGCTCAGATGACTCTCGGCAGACTGACTGACTTGGAACCCTCAAAATGATGACCTCATTGTAAAAAGACAAGTGACATGCAACTGCAACACCGAGGCAAAAAGCGAAAACAGGGGGTCCCCATTTGCAATGGGGCGATGTGTGAAATGGTCACAACATCTAGCGCCAACCTGAATAAATGTTCCTGAACATTTCAAAGATAGAATTTACTTCAAACCCGGAATCTCAGATTAATTCTCACTAACTTACCCCTTGACTAAGAAGAGTACTCAAAAGGGAAGAGAAGTCCTAGACTGTATCAAGGTATCCTATCCTTCAGTTATAAGTGTGTGCACATGGGTTTATTCCTGTCTCTTAAGACCAACATGACTCTTTGGTTCCGTGATGACTTTCCAGTATATTTTTGGGTCTTAGCTCCAAAAGCATCCTTGGATAGAGCCTCGCTGCCAGCGAGCGTCCATAGCCCCGGCGAGGTTATCTGCTATAATCTCACGGAGATTGCTCTACTTCCGGCGATTTATTTCTTTTCTTGTGTTTTGATTTCTTTGGTACACCTGTAGAGATTTCCGCACACCCAAAAGCCAAGTGTTTTGATTTTTCATTCTTTTCCTTTTGATTCATTTTGATATTCTTTTCTTTTCATATATTTCCACACTTTGGCCTGTAAGCAATGAAGCTCACCTGGGTTTGAGCATTATAGTGGCGCTGAAGCAAGACTTCTGATTACCTTCTAGCCAACAACTTCACCTAGGAGACCACACTGACTCAGAGAACTCTTTAAGTGTGTAAAATGTAATAACTGCAAGACTCGGTATCAGGACACAATAGATGATTTCCTTCCCAGTCAAGTACTATCCTCGACCTTAGGACACTTTAGAGACAATTAATCTAGGCTTCACAGATTTTCAACAAATATTAATCGAAGAAATGGACTGAACATGATTTAGCACAGACGCTAGAGTTCCTAAGATACAACGCCCTTCACAAATGGGAGCCCCTTTATTGAAAGCAAAACAAAACGGGCAAGCAAACTAAACTAAGAAAGCAAAGCAACTAATCTAAAGCAAACAAAGCGGAAAGGAAACCTACTCTAAACGAAAACAAAAAAAAAATAAAAATTTAAGCGAGAAACAGTCAAAAGACCTAAGTATATACAACTCCTAGCATGATTTCTCAGGATGTGCAATAACAACAAAGTAGCAGTCATAGTGCGAAGTTTTGCAAACTTATCTTTAAACTCAGAAAAATATTCCTTCAATGGACAAATCTGAAACTCAAGCAAAACCTCAGGAAAGATTAGTAACTGGGGCAACTCATCTGGACCATGATCAATCCATAAACAAGTTATCTTTCCTGAATCTCCATAATCAAAATGATATTCCTTATAGTCAACAGTAGGGAAAGATACAACCTGGTGGTCTTCATTTGCAGACATGACTTCTTGCTCGTCATCCATTACTTTATCAGGAGGTCGGAGTTGATGGTGAACCATACCACTTGCATCTGAAATATGCAGATCAACATCCCGATTCAAACTGGGTGGAGTGGGGTGGGAATTGGATTCAAAAGGGAATTTGGGAATTTGGAGTGTTTCATGCACTGGCTTCTTTTGAATTCCTAGCAATGGATCAAGCCCCAACCTGAATTGTTTTTCATTCTCTATCTCTGTCACAATTGCTTGCTTATCAAGTAGCCTTTCATTTGCTTCAATTTCATCAAGCAATTCCTCCATGACTGTGAATAGTGGATCAAGTGCCGATGCAAAATGTATTTCATATTCTGCTTCCATCCTGGTAGCCCATTGATCGTCAAACGTATCATCTTGCCTCAAGCCGCTTATCATCTCTTCCATCTTGCATGATTGAACTTCTTCATCAAGGATCATTCCTTCTTGAAGTGCACTAGAATCACTTCCCCCTCCTTCTTGGATGAATGAACGTTGGAAATTTCCCACGCCATTTCCACTTGGAGCTAAGTCCTCCATTTCTGGTTCTCGATGATCTTCAATAACTTGCAATTTTATATATTCATTCACCTCAGTATGCTGACAGTTGTCTTGGGTGGTTCCTCTTGCTTGAATGTATTCCATTGCTTCTTTGATCTTTACTCCAATGGCTTCTCCTTCCCGTGTGATGTAGGAATGCTCTTCATCTACTTGATCCTCAAGCTCGATCACATTATCCTGTTGTGACTTATTTTCCATGCTATTAGATGACATTGTGGTGTCTTCTTCATTTGGTGCTAAAAATACTCGCGTAACATATTCAATCCATCCTTTGTCCTTGAAACATCCATATGGTAGCTGTGGTAATCCGAGGTGACATCTGGCATGGTGGATAGCCTCTTCACATGATGCACAAGTGAACTCTGGATGAGGTGCATTGTGAATCCGACACCAACGAGGGAGCATAACACCATTCAATTGAACATTACCCAGCTTTATCTGAGTTTCGATTCTGAGTATATACCTTGTGAAGGCCTCATATACAACTTCTGGAATGCTGTAATCATCAGGTTCCACATCCAACACTCCTGGCTTGGGAACATCCCAAAAGAAAATTTTACCTTGGAGAACGAGCTCTATCCTTGACAAGAATGTCAAGCAATTCATTTCATCATGTTTGGTCGTTTCATGAATCCGGCATCTTCCTGACAAAGCAAACTTGGACAAATTCCTGGGGTATAGCTGTGCACTCAATTTTCTTTGGATCTGAGCAATATGGAATGGATGCCCATCCATTGAGAAATCTCCTTTTGGACTTTCCATTTCTTGATCTTTTTACTTTTTTTGGATTTTTTGATATAAAAGAGATCTAACATATCTCTGATTTGGCATTTCAAAGCTCATACTGGCTCCTTCCAGCTGAATTCCCCTACTTGTGAAGACAATCTAATGTTCAGCCCTCTTGGAATAATTCGTCCTTTCTTTGTTCAGCCCTCCTTCTAGCGCCAATTCAATGTTGGGCGCGTGGGAGGAGGGTAAAAAGTCTCCAAGATTATCCCCACGGATAAAAATTTGATATGACCTGAAATTGTACTAAGTTGTTCGCGTCAAGCCCTCCTTCTAGCGCCAATTCAATGTTGATGTGTGTTTTATCATACACCAAACATTCAGAATAAAAATGTCCAAAGACACTTTATCCTCTCTTGAAAAACCACCGCATAGGCGATTCCAAGGTTTCTTTAGTCGGGTCTCGACGTGTGGATAAGCTCAATGGTCGTTGTGATAATGCTGGTAATAAACAAGGGGACTTACGTAGAAAGTCTTCACAAGCTAGGGACTTAGGAAATTTATCTTTGTAGGTTCTCAATTAGGACTTTCAATTGTGGATCTCAAAAAAAATGGCAAAAAGAATAGGGTTCAGAGAATCTAGTCTAAGCCTAAGAAATCAAGAGACAGTAAGGACTTGGTGAAGCGAAATAAACCACATTTTGTTTCGCCTCCTGTTGGACAACATACGCAAAAATGGGTGCAATCTTCAAAGGGGTTGTGAGAATGATATTCAAACCTTGGATAAGGTTGAAGTTAGGCTTCCACACTTAGGAGCTCAGGCTAACTTTACGCATCGGATGAAAATCATCCATCCGAAGAAAGTATGAGCTACACTTCACCAATGAGTCGATACGATCAATCTTTCATTCAATTAACAACTTTTCAAAGCAAATTCTATCTAACCTAACTTTAATTCTAATCTATGGTGGAAGATAATATGCAACCTCGCTTACTATTCAACAATAAGAAGTGATTCAAGGCAAATCATGCTCAAGAGCTTTTATCATTCAAAATAGTCTCAATGCGACAATATACATAACAGGTCTCCACCCCTTACAAATGAGGGGGCGAGCTCAATTTATAGGCTCCCCAATTACAATTCAATGGCCAAGATTGATTTCAAGTCAACGGCCGAGATTACAAAATAAAACCCTAATTAGGGTTTGTCACTTTCGACCAATGAGAAAATTATGTTCGAGGACACTTGTCCTTTTTGCTAAATATAAACCAACAATAAAACAGAAAGTTGTTGCATGTTGATTTGGAACAATTTGATTGGTTGGAAGATGAGGAGGCGCCACCTCAGCGTGCTGGATGCCTTCCTTGGTTGCTTCGTTTCTCTTCCACGCACTTGCCTTAGAATATTTTCCCTGCCAATAACTCTGTCCGTTGTGCTTGTTCCTTCCTAACTTTGATCCTGGAATCTTTGACGTCTGGAAGTCTCCCCCTTGGAGCAGGTGTTTGGACTTGAAGTTGGTTGCTTTGAACTTCCTCCTGCTTGAACTGGGTTGATGTTATTCCTTTGGATTTCCCTTTTGAATTCTCCAATTTGTGTCGAGCAATTTGTTTAGAACACTTCTTCTTGTCACCATCTGGTTCTGATTGGAAGCTTGTCTTTAACTCTTCAGGAGATGAAACCCTCAAGAAGTTGTCCGGATTGCTTCAATAGGTCTAGGATTGTAGATGAAATCCTTCCAAGACGTCTGGATATCCATTCAAGTGTCTTGAATTTGGAGAAGAAAGACCCTGTGCTTTAGTCATGATAGCGGAAATTGGAATTTTCTCAACATCTAGCCAAGGTTTCGGATGAACTTTGTCTGGGGATTTTTTTCTTCAATTCTGAATCTGGCTTGTACTATGTAGGACAAATTCCATCCCTGGACAAGAATTTTATTCACTTCCTCTTTATTTTCTTCTTCACCCTTCCTGTTTTCCGTCCAACACTTAGTGAATTCTTCTCATCCTCTCCTTGGGCGGACTTCACATGAGCTTGGACGTTTTCTCTCTTAGCCTAAGTCGGACTTCAGGCCACTTTGGACAAACATCTCTAGAGATAAGTCGAACTTTCTCAACACTTTGACATTTCTTTTCTTGGTCTAGGTCGGACTTTGCACCATGTTTGCCACTGTACTTGGCGGATCTTATGGATGTCTGGACATACTTTCTCCAAGCAAAGTCGGACTTTGTAAAGGTTTGGATATGTTGAGCTTGGGCAAAGTCAGACTTTCTCATGCTTGTGCCATCTTTTTCCTTCACTCCATGCCTTTGCTTCTTCTTTGAAGACTCGCCTCGCGTCGTCATCCACCTGCAAGAAATAAAATAAACAAATTCAGATTTTCTCTCTCCTGAATTTTTACCTCTCTCTCCTGAAGCCATGGTGAATTTAATTTTGCCCTTCGGATTTTATCTCTGGCCGGCACAAATTATTTTCCTCCAAAACATCTCTGGCAAACTTCATTTTGTCCAAGGCATTGAAAATAAATTATTAAAATATTAAAATATTTTAATTTATTCCAACCCGTTCGTCTTCGACCCATGGCTATTTCGATTTTCTCTTCATTTCTCTTGGCTAAAAGTGTATTTTCCAGTTTCGTCCTTAATTTCGTCTAGCCAAATCAAATTTGAAGCCATTCTGTCGAAAATTTCATTGCCAGATCCTTATTTTGCTTTGCCAAGGCGAGATTTTCCTTTGCACTGAGCCTAATTTGTTCTGCCAAAGTCAAATATTTCCTTGCTCAGTCGAATTTTTTCTAGGCAAAATCCTTGTCCGGATGTCTTCGTTGGGTGAATTTCCTCGATGCCTGACATATTCTCCTTCCTTCTGGCCAAGGACGATCCTTCCTTTTTCTCTGCCTTGTGCACTTTTCTTCGGCCAAAGTTGACAATTTCTTGAACATTTTCCATACTTAGGCAAATTTTGCCTCTTTTTCCTTCATCGTGTTAGGCATATTCCGTTTCATTCCTTGCCATATCCTGACGTTCTTTAGCACATGCCCTTTCAATCTTGACATTTGTCATCTCAAAAATGTCCGGATGTCTTCGTTTTCCATCCATTAGCCTATATACTTAGGCGAATTTTAGAGCTTTTCTTTGGATTTGGCCTTGACACTTAGCCAAAAATCATCATCCTATCATCTTGGGCGGACTTCCGTGGCATCTTGGACGAACGTCATGGATGCCTTTGATACCCTGCTAACTCTTTCCAAGCTTATGGCGGACTTTGTAAGTCTTTAGGACGAGCACCATGGGATATCCCTCTTTTCTAGGGCGAATTTCCTTAACTTCTTGGCACTTATTTCTCATCATTTTATCCCTTTGGAAAGGATTTTCCACCTTTCACACTTAGCAAATTTCAAAACTCTCCTTAGCTGGGCGCCAACACTTAGTAAAATTTTGATTTTCCTCTCCTTTACATGTCTAGGCGGACTTTGGATGGCTTCTTCCACCAGCATGGCGGACTTTAGATGATCTTGGGATATGCACCTTTAGTGCTGGGCGGACTTCACCAGCTTTTGGCACCTCCTTTCTTGTGAATGGCGGACTTTTAAAGCTCTTAGCATTTGCCTTAATACTTTGTCCCTTGGAAATGTCATAATATTTGGCAGAAATTTTGATTTTCCACCTTTTTAGGCTTTTACACTTGGGCAAAATTTCGAAATTTTCATTGTTAGGCACCAAGACTTAGTGAAATTTTTGATTTTCTGGCTTCTCATGTGCCTAGGCGGACTTTCCAACCTCTTGGCATGTGCAAGGCGGACTTCAAGAGACTTTGGCATCATCCTTAGCGGACTTTGGAAGATCCTAGGATATGCAAGGATATGCAAGGCGGTCTTTGGAAGTGTCAAGGATATGCAAGGATATGCAAGGCGGACTTTATGAGGTGCAAGGATGCCAGGGGCGGACTTTGAAGGGGTCAAGGATGTGCCTCCAAGATGCAGGGATATGATTCCCAAGTGCTGGGCGGACTTCAAGACTTTGTTGGACATCCTCCTTAGCTGCTGGGCGAGTTCCATGACCTTCCAGACCTTCACATACCTTTCTTCATCCTTCTTTCATGGCGAATTTTCCAGACTTGCACAGATTTCTCACAAACTTCACCATTTTTGAGTTGATTTTCCAGATTTTTCGAAAAAATTTCAAAATTTTCATTTCGATTTTCTGAGAGATCTATTGAGTTTTTTGAACTTCTGAGTGCGTTTTCAGAACTCGGGACCCTTCTAAAAATAGGAACTTTCCAAAAATAGAAATTTTCCAAAAATAGCAACTTTCCAAAAATAGACCCTAAAAAATAGGGATCCCAGAATTGCCCAAAAGTGCCAAAAAGTAGGTCCTAAAAAATAGGGGGCCCGGGGTGAGAAACCCTAAAAATTTGGAAGTGTCGGATTTGACTGAAACGACAGTCGATCTTCGCCTCCCAGGCCTTCTAAGCACGATGGTGACGTTTACGCGCTGATTCAAGCATGGATTCTTGACTTGGCTCAGATGACTCTCGGCAGACTGACTGACTTGGAACCCTCAAAATGATGACCTCATTGTAAAAAGACAAGTGACATGCAACTGCAACATCGAGGCAAAAAGCGAAAACAGGGGGTCCCCATTTGCAATGGGGCGATGTGTGAAATGGTCACAACAAAACGGAACTTATAAAAAGGAGTCTTGTGCATCATTTCATCATCTTTGGACAACTATACTGTTATGCTGCCGAATTGGCTCTGGGACTGCTTCGAGGAATGAAGGCCTCCTAGCTTGGGCATCGCTTCGTGTTTGAAAGACAACATCTAGTGGTGATTCTGTATCTGTGAGTTGCATTTAGCTCGTGCATTGTGTTTAGTTTTTGCATAGTTAAATCTGTTTTGGCATTTTAGTGTTGCAGCCTTTTAGCTTCATTTTATACAGCAGATTGCATGTTTTATTCATATCTTGTAAAAGACAAAAAATATTCTTCTGGGTATCTTCTCATTCTCTGTATTTGGCAAGGGCGAATAGATTCTCCAGTTTCTAGATTTTTTAGTGCTTGCATTATTTTTAAAAAGGAAATCGCCTTTTTCAAAGGCCGTACCATTTAGCATTCTTGGGATTTGTGCATTTTTCATTGGTTGCATTTTGGAGTTTGGTTAAGTTCTAGTTTGAGCGCCATCATCATATTAGTCTTATGCACTTAGTTTGAGCAATTTGGGTGAGTTATAAGGGAGATATGAGCAATTGAATCAATTCATAGGCTGCTGGTTTTATTACAAAAGTGCAGATTTGAGAACAACAAAAAACAGAAATGTTAATTACAATCTTGTAATGATTTGATGTGGTTTCTTGAATTCAGCCAAGAGAGATTTTATTGTATTGTAATGATTCATATTTCCAGCTCTAACATCTTGACAGGCGTATGATATTAAATTGTAAACTGACCAGTAGTACTGGCAGTCATTCTTCAGCTTGTTGATTTGAATTTGTAATGCTCAATTTCATTTGAAGTTTGTAATAGATAGATCTCCGCCCTATGGTCGCTACTTACCCACACTGGGTCAGCAAGCACATTCTGGGTGTTGAGTGTTTCAACTCTCAGTAGTTTCTTTCAAGCATTGCTTTTAGTTTTCACTCCGTCATATGGTCGCCCCTCACTCCGCATTGGATTGGGTAGCACATACTTGACGTTGAGTTCCTTTCTGCATTAGAATAGAAGATCCTCTGACCAATGCTCGCCATCATCGGCGCCATTCTGGTTAGAGTTGCTTTCTTGCACGTTTTGGTTTTCTCCTCTAACCTTAACGGGTGCACTGCTTTGTAATCTGTTAATTGAAAAAACGAAAAAATTTGGCTCAGATATTTCAGTGGTATCAGAGCCAAGATCCTGCCATCCTGTGCCCAACAGAGTTCACTTGACAGATGAGTGACAGAGATACCAGACACTACATACAGAGAGAGATGACTACAGAGAAGTCTCTACTTGAGTTAATGCATGATATGTGTACGCTATTGAAGGATCCTGAGTTAAGGTGTGGAATCAGAAAGATTTATGCTAAGTCTGAGAAGTCGGATTTGATTGGGATTTCTAAAGAATGCCAGTTCAAGAGGAAATGTGAACATGAGGCCGCCAAACTCCATAAAGATTATCAAAGCATGACAGAAGAGTTTAAGAACGATGTTTCATTTGATACCTTTTTGGATTGGATGGTGACTTATTACCCTGGAAAGAGGGCTATGGTCCACTACATCAAGAAAATGATTAAGGAGGAAGCAGAACATGCCATGGTTGCAGGTGCAATGAAGGAAGAAGAAGTGCCTATTTGTGGATTGCAGCCGACAAATTTGCAAGTTGAAGAGAAAAATCAGTCAACTAGTGTTGAAGATGGCACAAGCAAGGTGCTCATTTTGCCTAAAAATGATAGGGCGTTGGATGAAGAAACCTTGACAGATGAGAAGTGTGCGGGAGAGCCCCATAATACTCCCCTTGACTTGCATGTGATAGCAAGTGATGTAGATCAGTTCGGTGAGAAGAATATAGCAGCCGACTTGAATTCTAATTTGGATTCATCTCATGAAGGTTTTGAGACTAAGGGTTTCACAAAGGATGTTGGTAATGATTTCGAGGTGTTTGTACCTCTTCTTGTTGAAGATTTAGTGATAGATAGTTTTCCTCTTGTTGCTGTTCAAACTCCTCAAGAGTTTTCACAAGATGAATTTATTACAAGTGATCAGGAAAACCTCTATGGCATGCATATGACTGTTCATGATGAGATCAGAAACATACCTATAGGTGATAGGTTCATTGAAGATAAGGATGATAAAAAATTTCTAACAGCTAGCTCTAAAGATTCCTTACGTCCTTTCAGTGACAGTGCTAAGGGTGGTTTTGAGTTTGAACCTCAGACCCAACCATTGGAGGAAGGTACTTATGAAGACATCAGCTTTAGTGATTTGGGAGTTGACCTATTCCAAGAATCAACACTCCAAGTGTTGCACAAAGAACACTCTTCGTGTGATCGAAGCAATCAGCCTCTCACCATTTGGGATCCAGGTGCGAAGGCACTTAGTGATGACAAACCGGTATGGGATGAATTTCCCTTTGATCCGGATGAAGAAATGGAACTCGATAAGGGTTCTCTTTCAGCAGACAATGGTGTTAATATGCTTAAGTTTGGGGCTGCTTTCAAGTTTGATCAGAGTAACATGGAAGAGGAAACAGAGTTTGAGGGCCCTATGGCTCTTGAAGATGAAAGGTTTGGAGGAATTACCAAACACAAATCTGATTTACCAAGACATAAAGCTGATTGCAATCAACGAGTTGAAGGCTTAGTGGAGTATGATGTTTTCCAAGACATTGAGCATTCCCCACTAGTTGGTGGTGAAGTACAAGAATGTTGGAGCAACAATGAGGGCAGCAAACGCGTGAAACAAAGTTCTGATTTTCAGTTACCGCCTAGCAGCAATTCACCATCTTCGCATTCTTATGAGTGTGAAGGCCAACCTGAGGTGTCCGTTGAAGATGAAGTGCGAGCCCTATCTAGATTTGATTGCACACATAGTCTGATTGAAGAGCTTATTTGGGATGCTCAGCTTGAAGAGAGACAAAGAGGAGTGAAATATGAAGTTGCTCTTCCCAAGTTGCAACTTATCAGAAACTCATTGGAGACCTTGAAGTCTGAGTACATAGGCTTGATTGAAGATAGAGATCATGCCGTTGAATCTGCAAAGAAGGCCTTCATTGTCTTCGAAGAAAGGGAGAGTATGGTTGATGAGCTCACTTTGGAGCTTAAATCCACTAAGGACAAGTTGGAAGAAACTCAGTTGGATCTAACAGAGGTTGCAGACCAGTTTGCAGATTTCAAACTTTTCAAGGAGCAAGAGGATGCACAAAGAGCTAAAAAAATCAATCAAGTGATTGGAGATTTTGACTATCTTCAAGAGGAGTTTGATCTTGAAAGCATTTCAAGAGAGTCAGAAGTTGCATGTGCAGATTTGGGGCAGCGAGACGTAAGGAATGGCTTCCAAGTCTTCGACAATCCCTTCTTTGAAGTGGGTGCTGAAGCAACTTATGACAATCCTCTCTTTGTTTTGAAAAATGAGTCAAGTAGTGAAGTGACCAAGCATGAGGTCAAGCGTGAACTCCAATCTAAGGATGCCTTGAAATCACTCCATGACGATGTGCCACGCATGTTGAGTAGTAAAGAATGCTTAAGAGGAATTGAGGACGCAGTCTTCACTTTGGAAAAGGGACCAAAATATGGTGATTGCACTCTTGTCAATCCATTCCTTGGGGTGAGGGATGCTAGTCTGCTCGGGGAGTTGAATTTGAAGTCATCTTATGTTTCATGCTTCAGTGTTCCTGAAGTTTTCATGGATAGGTTTCAAGGGTTCATCACAGGAATGCCAGTTTTGCAACTATGCCCTTGATTTTGACTAGCACTCAGAGATGTGCTATGTTTCCTTGCAGGAGTGTTGGAGATTATTTTCAGTTGGGTATTCAAGCTTGGGATTCTCAACATGGGTTGATGGAGCATACAGTTTGTGGAAAGAAGAAATTATGGAGGAACAAGAATCAAATTTTCAGACTTTTTGGTGTCGTTCTTTTCTTTAGCAGCTTCTTGATGGTTCCATTTGTTCATCAACAAATGGATTGGAGAGAGATTTTGAGCATGGGTTGGAGAAATGAACGATTGGTTGCTCTTGAATGTGTTTTCCGGCTAAGACATGGACAGATTTTGAGACTCGAGCTTGCTGGTTTGAGGCAGACCAGCCACCTTACAGGTTGCGTTTATCGCATTCAGGAGAGTTGGTTCATCACTCCTGATCAAAGAGGTGGTAGTTCTCTCATGGAGATGAATCTAGTGTGTTTTCCAACCACCTTGGAGGTGTCACCTTGCAGCTCGATGGTCATCTCACATGCTCACGTTCGGGATCTTGAGTGGTGTTGTTGTTTTCCCTTGGGTAGGACTCAAGAATCTGATTGCACTACGCTGATCGTAGCCTTGATCAGCAGCAATTATTTGTTCCATCACACTTTTCCTACTCTCCAAATTCATCTTATGATGGTTGATGATGTAAACTTTGACAGTTTACTCTCAGTATTGATTCATGACAGCAGTAGCTCACATGCTTTGGTTCACCATTCGGAGATTCATGGGGTTGGAACTATGATTGTTTTCTGTAGTCTTCATGGTTGTGCCAGTATAATTCAGATGAGGCATGGTAGCTTTATGCGGAGACATGAGTATGAGTTTGTTGAGCTCTTGCAAAGGAATGCTTCCTTCCTGGTAAGAAGATTTTTAGGGGTCACACTTGCAGTCATGGTCCCGTTTGTTACCATGTGGAGGTATGGGGAGGAGTTCGATTTTGATTTGAATAGTCTATCTCTCCTATTGCTTGGAATGGTGATTGACAGTAGTATGGTTGATACTGTTAATTCGGGGGATCGTGGACATGAGATGTTGCATGATTTTGATTTCCTTCCTTTAAGATCTTTCAGTTTGAGAATCATAGATGGTAACACTTTGGAGTTACAAGGGGAGTCAGTGCAGCATTGGCACGATATTTTCATTGATGTGATCAGAGTGGCGCAGCGGAAGCATGGTGGGTTGTTCCTGAGACGCATTTGGGAACCAGGGATCATACTTGTTGCGTATGGATTAGTCTTCAAACTACTGGAGTTGTGGTGGTATTGCTTGAGGACAAGCAATTTTGGGAAGGGCGGATTGTAATGTCCCCTTCTCAAACCTGATTGTTCTTGTGACCGTTGGCCTTTTTTCTGGAAACCCGAAGGCTAGTCGGAAGATAAATTAGGGTTTCCTATTTTGAGGAGGTCATTGTTCAGAGATGGTGGATTCAATGGCGGATTCCTTCTGGGTTTTCAGAGGGCTTCAGCAGGATATGTTCATCTCGGCATTCAGAGCAATTTCTGGAATTTACTATTTTTAGTAAATTCTATTTTTGGCAGTAAACAGGATGGTAGCAGGCAGTTGACTTTCCCCTTCAGTTGACTCAAGTGGCGTATTCAGTTTCGGGCTTCAGAATGCAGTTCTAGGAAGTCGAGCTCATTTCACTTAAAAATAACATTATAATTAAAATGTTATTTTATCACCTTGGCCTAGTCGAATGACTTAATGTCGTTTTAAAAGGTGGACTCAAAGGGTGGCACCTTCATTAAGGTTATATTTAATATTTGGTGAATTTTCCAAAGTCAAAGGAAATTAATGTGGGCGCATTTATCAAGGTGATGTTTTAATTAAAATATAATTATTGAGCTAAAGGTGAAAAGGACGCCTTATTGAAGGAAAAGTTAGGGTTTGAGCTTGAGTTGGATTTTAGGGTTTCGTGAAGTCAAACGGAACTTATAAAAAGGAGTCTTGTGCATCATTTCATCATCTTTGGACAACTATACTGTTATGCTGCCGAATTGGCTCTGGGACTGCTTCGAGGAATGAAGGCCTCCTAGCTTGGGCATCGCTTCGTGTTTGAAAGACAACATCTAGTGGTGATTCTGTATCTGTGAGTTGCATTTAGCTCGTGCATTGTGTTTAGTTTTTGCATAGTTAAATCTGTTTTGGCATTTTAGTGTTGCAGCCTTTTAGCTTCATTTTATACAGCAGATTGCATGTTTTATTCATATCTTGTAAAAGACAAAAAATATTCTTCTGGGTATCTTCTCATTCTCTGTATTTGGCAAGGGCAAATAGATTCTCCAGTTTCTAGATTTTTTAGTGCTTGCATTATTTTTAAAAAGGAAATCGCCTTTTTCGGCAAGGCCGTACCATTTAGCATTCTTGGGATTTGTGCATTTTTCATTGGTTGCATTTTGGAGTTTGGGTTAAGTTCTAGTTTGAGCGCCATCATCATATTAGTCTTATGCATCTTAGTTTGAGCAATTTGGGTGAGTTATAAGGGAGATATGAGCAATTGAATCAATTCATAGGCTGCTGGTTTTTATTACAAAAGTGCAGATTTGAGAACAACAGAAAAACAGAAATGTTAATTACAATCTTTGTAATGATTTGATGTGGTTTCTTGAATTCAGCCAAGAGAGATTTTATTGTATTGTAATGATTCATATTTGCAGCTCTAACATCTTGACAGGCGTATGATATTAAATTGTAAACTGACCAGTAGTACTGGCAGTCATTCTTCAGCTTGTTGATTTGAATTTGTAATGCTCAATTTCATTTGAAGCTTGTAATAGATAGATCTCCGCCCTATGGTCGCTACTTACCCACACTGGGTCAGCAAGCACATTCTGGGTGTTGAGTGTTTCAACTATCAGTAGTTTCTTTCAAGCATTGCTTTTAGTTTTCACTCCGTCATATGGTCGCCCCTCACTCCGCATTGGATTGGGTAGCACATACTTGACGTTGAGTTCCTTTCTATATCTAGAATAGAAGATCCTCTGACCAATGCTCGCCATCATCGGCGCCATTCTGGTTAGAGTTGCTTTCTTGCACGTTTTGGTTTTCTCCGCTAACCTTAACGGGTGCACTGCTTGTAATCTGTTAATTAAAAAAACGAAAAAATTTGGCTCGGAATATTTCAGTATAACTCTATTATTCCAAAATGACATTATAGAAATGAGCGACATCAACTAGAATAAATATCATTATATATGAATTCTTATTCTACCGCATTATCATTTAATTTCAAGATATATTTATTAAAAATTAATATATAAATTCATGATGAATTTTCTTTTATACTTACTTGCAAATTCTTCTTGCCTTCCATGGTTCTTTCGTGGGGTTACCACACACAATTCTTATGATGGAATAGATCATCCTGGTCTCATTAGTTATCCAATTCAAAATAACATATCTATTTATACATATATATATCTTACATATGGTAGCTGTGATTAAAATAATGAATATCAACAACAAGTGATTACATTTAGCGATTACCAGTCCTACCTGATTTGCCTAAATTGGAATGTGTTTCTATATGTTCATAGAGTATACCTTTGCCTTCGGTAAGTCTACAAACGCTATTTTCATAGGGTGGCAGGAAAGTTGCTCTGATACCACTTGTAATGTTCCCTTTCTGATGGAAACACTTAAACCCAAATCTTGTATCTAAAGTATTCCTCAAAGAGACATTAGAACGTTAGAGATTAATAAATTAGACATCAAACATCCCTATTACTCATTATGGATAATTCTCTTATACTAAATTTCCTATGTGTATTAGATACTAACATCTTTCAAGATATCATTGATGGAAATTCTATTATACCATTCATCATCATAGCGGAGTCATTATGACTTATAAGGCTCAAGCACCATTATTTACACCATCATAAATATTATCTAAATAAGAATTATGACATCATTCCTAATTGACTCAATTTATAAGTACATATATATGTCTTTATTTTCTACATAAATATGTATCTAAATATTCTATTTTCAATATCATGCCTATATCATTATTCATATATATACTCATATAATTCTTATGTCATATTATTTATTCATTATCAATTTTTATCGATCCTTATGTATGCATGATTTAAATAATCATCAACCTTACCTGATGGACGCACAATCATTTAACCTTTCAACATATTACTTACTATTCCTCTTTTATTCTCCCCTCTATTCGATTGTTCCTTCTTCCTTTTAAGTTTTGATTGATTAATGCCTTTAATTATATTCATTTCGATCAATGAGATGTCTTTAAATAACTCATTCTTATCGAATGCCCTAATCGATCAATCCTCCATGAACACTACAAGGTAGCGCTTCATAACTAGGTCCTTATTATATAAATAATGTTTGTTCAGGTCGCTTAGCTGTGCGGATGGGTGAAGACAATAGTTGATATCTCCAGTAAGGCTATTGACCAGTGCCACGCCACCTACAAGAACATAAAACTCGTTCTTAATAAAGGCTATATAAGATCCGCAATCTATGATACTGCTTATACATCCAAAGTCTCTATATTCTCAGCCACGGTGATGACGTTTTGATTCCCTTCTATTCGATCTGTATGTAGACTTCTCTGTTCCCGTGACTACTATTTACTTCCTCTTACTTCACAACTCGTTCTACATAGTGAAGTCGTCTTTTTTGTATTCCGCCGCTCCTGATCCCTCCTCTGTAATGCCTTGTTTTTTTTCCCTCCTTATAGTAGGCACTGGGCGTGTCCTTTCCTCGCGTTGCTTCATTTTCTTGAGCCGCTTCTTCCATAGGTCGTCTCTCTCATTCCCGACTAACGGTGTATTTGTTAGTCCATGTGCTTACTTTCGTTTAAATGTTGTATCATATATATGTTATATATATTTTCCCATTTTATGGTTTATTTCGGTTAGCTTACCACAAGAGGTATTATATTTATAAATTATATATATATATATATATATATATTATCATTTAGTATATGTTTGTTTATTTATTATTTATGATTTCTTAGGAAGTAATATCGCGTAGTTTAGAATATAGGTTAGCATCTTGTATTTTTTATAATATATTTATAAATTGGATTTATTATAAATATATTTATTTATCTGTATTGTATTATAACGATTATTATAATGACTAAATATTTTACTATTTATATCATTGTTTTATTTATTTCTATTTATTTGTAATTCACCTCTTATTTTTTTTTTATTTTTTTTTGGGTGTCCTGTTTCAGGGACATTACAAATTATCATAGTCTGGCGATTATTATTTTCCAATTACCATTAACTTGGAGTCATCGAGCATTTGTGGAGTGACTGTTGTAGAATATTATGGGGCCCTCCAGCCAATATCATTGCTATCCGTATTCTGGCTACATCGTGGGATTATTTGATTCATGATTGAAGGGAATGATGCTATTAGACATTGGTTGGAGGTGATCATTCACATTTTAAGTTGTCATGACTTATTTGGAGACTGTCGAGGGTTGCATTCTATCACCATTTCATACATGTGCGAAAGTCTATAATATGACCAACAGTCCCAGTCAGTTGACGCCATTCTTATTTATGCTATCATGGCTTTCAGACCAACACGAGTTTGAAGGAATCATAACGAGCATTGCTAAAGTTATTGAGTGATGATATGACTAGCCACTAACTCAAATTATTCTCTTCCTGACCGCCCTAGCTAACGTGGTGTGGAATCGTGAGAACAAGACAAAGCAATTGTCGCCACCTTGTGATATTGATATAATATTTCTACACAGAGCAACATTACTAGCTTGAGGTTAGAACTAAAACTGTGTTGTACCCAAACAAGATTTTTTCTTCATTAAGGCATTTTGCTTAAAAGAGTCTAAACCTTGCTAAAATGATGTCAAAATATAGTTTTTAGGCAAGTCAAATATGGACTTTAGTCAGTGTCATGTCAGTCATCAACAACAGTTGAGCAACACCTAGAGGTCAGAACCTAAACTTGGGACTCAAAGCAGGACATGTGATGATGGAGAAGCGCCTCACGACGAGATTATACTCCTACTAGTTCAAATCAATGGCTAAGAACAGTGTTTATAGAGGTGAAATAGATGAAGATTTCAAGCATAAAGCAGATCTGCACCCCTATAGCCCAGGGGCGCCCTTCTTTTTGAAGGCCCAGATCTTGTTGCTTTTGCTTGTGAATGCATTCAATCTCTTCAAAATTATCCCAGCTTTCTGACAAGCTATCAAGCGCAGTCATCCAAGTTGTAGAACTCCAGAAGTCAAGGTCAAACACTGAAGGTACGAAGAGGTTGCATGTCATAGAGGATTGTCAATTTGTTGTTTTTGCGCCCCTGTAGCCTAGGGACACCCTTCAATATGACTCGTTAGATGATTAAATTTGTAGATGTTGTCTTCCTGAGATCTTTTCTAATCTCGTCTAGCTCTGCAACACACCAGTTTTTGAGATGATCAGACATTCTAAGTGACTGTGACAGAGGTCCTACCAAACACGTAAATCAAAGGGTGGAGAAATGTAGTGATACACACCTGTACCTCTGTAGGCTAGGGGCGCCCAGCCTTTAGGCCTTCCAAATGGGGATTTTAGCATTCGCAGTCTTCACAAGACTTGTGCGCAATTACTCCAGCTATCCAATGAGCCTAGCCATCAGCCTCCGGGATTTGGCAAACGCTCATACTTGAAAGGTCTGTGTAGAACATTGAAAAGTGAAGACAGCTGGAAAAATGGCTAAGTATAGAAAATACACATCCCCTTGGAAAAGGCGCCCTTCTTTTTGAGGTCTTAGAAGCAGTTTTCTTGCTTCGTCGCCTCCAAAGACATCTCTTGTAAGTTGATCGAGCTACGCAAAGAGACCAACGATACGCGAATCGGAGCACTCTAGCTCCCGATGTTAAGGATCAAAGTAGGGTATTCGGATGAAAGTTACACTTCTGACAAAATGGTGTTTGCACCTTCACAGGCTAGGGGCCCCCTTGCTTTTGGGGTTCCTAATGCAACTTTCAGATGTCTTACATACAATCGTTCGATACAGAATTCTTCTAGTCACGCAATGAACCTATCATCCAGTTAGTGGGGGTCATCGTTCATCGGTAGCGGCAGTTTGAAACATTAGATGGCAAAACGGAGAAATGGCCAAGTCTGGAGACCTTGCATCAATTTAATCAAAGGCACCTAATTTTTTGAGGTGTCAAACGTTGATTTTAGCAGTTGTAGCTCCCAACAAACATTTCATCCTTGCTCTGCAGGCTTCGCAGTGGATATCTCAGCTCAATCACAGCTTCACTCAATCACCCAGAAGTCAAAGCTGAACATGGCCGACTGTAACTTTGTAGTCAACTATAAAGTAGGAAGTTAGCATAACTTGTGCAAATGGATGCCTGGAGGGTCAAATAGACTTTTCAAAATCAGTGAAGTTTGTCAAGTGCATCCAGATGCTGTGCTTTTTTGCTAACTGATTAAAATAATATTTAATATTTGTTTTGCATGCTAAAGCATTAAATGGCAATTTTCTTCAATAATTTATTATTGGCGCCTTTTTAATGATGAAACTCAAATTCGCATGTAAAGCAAGATGAATATTTTATTATTATTTTTTAATCTGGACTCCTAGTCAATCTCAGTTCAACTGGAGAGGGTCCAATCAAATAATTCTTTTCACAGTCAAGGTTTTAAATCTTGCAGTCATGCTTTTATGGTGCGAATTTGTTCTATTTATTCAATGATGGCGTTCATTTTCATTCATCTAGTTTAGCAGAAGCGAGTTTTCTTCAGAGTTGGGCGAATTTTCATCAGCAATCAAGTTCGAAGACATCAAAACATTTCTTTTGCAGGTACAAGTCTAGATTCATCAGCAGAATTCAAGACAAAGTGGCGATTTTAGGAGACAAAAAAGTATCAAAACCTTAATCTTTTGTCTCAAATTCTTCTACTTCTCGTCTTATTTTCTTTTGCATGTTTGAAGAATTGGCGACTTTTGACAAAACAAATCATCTAGGTCGATTCAGAATAGCTTCCTCAGTAAAACCCATGTGCTAGAATTTTTTAGGAAAATTTACTCCAGAGCATCAGTTCTCGAGGCTCTAATTTTCTTAACTGAAATTCCTTTGCATGGTCGAGTAGAAGTCAAATTAAAGCAAATCTAACATTCTGGGTTGTCTTAGAATAATTTTCTGGACAAAACCCATATCTCAGAGTTTTTCGTGAAAATTGCCCTCCGATAGGCTATTTTTAGCCTCAACGGGCTATTTTTAGCTTTCTAGAAAAGTTGTCAGAATATAGCCGTGTTCACAATCAACAGGCGAGTTTTTCAGAATGCAGTACACACAGATCGAATTCAAGACCAAATTGGTCTTAATTCATGATTTCATTAGAAAAGCTGACACCGATTTGTATCAAGTGCATCCGGAGGATTGATAGGCATAGACACTCAAAGTCCACCTCGTATAGCTGATAGCCTTCCAAGGCCGATTTAGAGGGTTGATACCGTTGGAATTTTGCGTGTGCGGAAAGTTTGCATTTCTCACAACTAGAGGGTTCGCAGTTGAACTTCGCGGTTTCATCATGCAACACTCTTCCATAGAGAAAGACACGAAAAATGCGAGAAGTGTCAGAAGCATAAAGCTGCAGAAGAGACAATGGCCATCACTTCAGTTACAGAGCCACCAAAATTACCAGTCAATGAAATGTTGGTTTGAGTGTGCAAGGATTTCTAGGATTGCTTGAATTGCTGACAAGTAGTGAATTGACAGTTAAGACATGTGATGATCTCCAAATAGTGATGCAGTTAACAACCTCATGGAGGGGTTAGTTGCTCGAGATAGCAATCAATGATCACCCAGTTAGAACCTGTAGTTGTCTGTGAGGACAAAATCAGAAGCATGCAATTAGAAATCGACTTTCAGTTCTCTTTGTTGGGACCATGCACGCATGTCTATCTTATCCTCAAAGATATTTTGCAGGACTTGGAGTTTCATTTAGGGTTTTCGTTAACTGATGGTAGTGTTCCAGTTAATTTGCTTTCAATAAGGACGTGCATGCTTGCACATTGTCCATTTAGATTAGATGTACCGATTAACTGATGGTAGCTTTCTAGTTAACTATATAGTTTACTTTATTAGGTTTTAGCAATAAAATCTTGCATGCATTGCAAGACTGTAGTTGACTCAAGGTGATTTTAGGGTTCCCTACAACTTTTGATGTCTATAAATAAGAGCTTTCAACTCATTTGTAATTAACTTTTGCACGAGAGAGTAATATATGTTGTGCCCACTTTGCCTATAATATTGCTTATTTTGTATCTATTCGCGAGTATTTATTATGATAATGAATTGTTATGCCACTCGAGTTTCATGCAATTATTATGGTGAATGCTTATCTTAGTTAGATATAGTGGCTAGTTCGATCGTAAATTGTATGCGTGTTTCGTCTCTACAATTTATTGTCCTAGTTGGCTATCCTTTGTGTTGCGTTTCTAATAAGCCTATTCAGATTAAGCAAATAGTTGTGCCCACCTTGCCTTCACGTTGAGAATCTATACTTAAAGCTTATCATATGATGTGTGTGATAATAAACCTATTCAGACAAGCAAATAGTTGTGCCCACCTTGCCTTCACGTTGTGAATTTGTACCCGGTTTATCGTGTAAGCTCATTTCCGCTCCGTTTCCTCATGCTCTGATTTCTTGAGGGGATTGGATGGTATAAGTTAGTTAGTTTTGAGTTGTAGTTAAGATTTACGAAACCAGAAAATCATTGGCTGCAACGCTCGAAGTTTCTCGCAAACCTTGTGCCTCTTTCAGCTGAGACAAAAAGACAAGAATTAGTTTAGTTTACTTTTCAGGCATTTTGTTCACACAACGAGGGAGCTTCCCCTCCTAATTTGAAGAGCACTCATTGCATAGTGTGCATAGTT